>JANHGL010021814.1:36746-54206 GCA_024611195.1 Ceyx melanurus | reverse complement strand
AATTGATAAAAAGAACAAAAGACTCCGGAAATTTCTTGCTCTAGTTTTCTCTGTGTAGAATTCAAGGAGAATTCTATCATAATATCAGACTCTGCTGTTGGTCTGCACATAAATCTGAAACCAGTAGACTTATCTGATTGAGAAATGTATAATTCATGTTATTTTCTGCTGTGCTTACCTAAGGATAAGAACAATTGTTTTTTTTTCCCTTCAACATCCTTTTTCTAGCCTTCAGAAACCAAACAGATACATAGGCAGCATATGCAAACCAGTTCTGTAGTCTCCCAGCTTCTATATCAGCTGAATAACTCAAAGTACAGCACCATACTAAAGTATCTTTAGAATGTCTTCTCTGGAAAAATAAAAATCATTAGGAAAAAAAAAAAGACTTCTCCAAAATAAAAGAAGAGTGGCTTGTGTAAAGAGAAAAGGGACTTCACTAAACATGTAAGTAGTGTAGTTTGTAGCATATACTGGCTGAAGGTAAAAGAAAGGTAGATTAGGGGTAGAAGGTGTCTGTTGGCTCCCCACCTCACATCTTTTTTTGAGCCACTTTCTATTCAAAGATACAATCTAAGCACTCTCATTGTGCTGTGACAGTTACACCAAAAGCAGCTGGCAAGCTTACTGACTCCTGGTGTTTGTCCTGCCTGACTACAGTCTTCTGGATTATCAATCAATTTGTGAAGTCCCGGAGCTTCCTGCACACCACTTTCAAGCAAGCTGACATGGATTCCTGCTTGTTTAAAAATCTGCTTCTTTTGACCATGGTAGTGCAGGAATCAATGACTGGTGTGTCAGTCACTCCTCCCAGTTTGGTGTCGTCAGATCCCATGGGAGACAGTATCAAAAGATTTGCTGAAGTCAAGGAACACCACATCCACTGCGCTCCCCTCATCTATCCAGCTACTTGTATCATCACAAAAGGCTATCAGATTAGTCAAGCAGGTCTTCCCCTTATGGAATCCATGTTGACTACTTGTGATAAGCCTCCTTTCCTCCCCATGCCTAGAGATGGTGGCAGGATAAGCTGTTCCATCACCTTTCCAGGGATGGAGAAAACCCAGATGTTGCACAAGCACTGTCCAGCAATAGCCAGAACACTGCCATGTTACCAACACTGCTTTAGCCACAAATTCAAAACACTGCAAGATTCAGGCTGCTCTGAATCCCAGCCAGACCCAGGACAAATCTGTATTTTAAACCAATACAAAACACAATACTCACAGAAACATACTCAGGGATAGAAAGCTGATCTTCAGGAAGAGACTTTAGCTGCTCATAACGCTCATCTGTTAACTCCAAGTCTCTCAAGCTGCGACGGATTTCTCCAGCCTTCTCCCTCAACTGATGATTTGTCTCCTCCAGTTGTCTCTGTCTCAGTAAAATAGCTTCCATTTCTTGTTTCATTAGAGCCTGGTGTTTTCTTGAAGATTGTTTTGAAAACAGAAGACAGTAAGTAACGAGTAGCAACACAAACCATCACAAGAGCTGCCCAGGGGGGTTGTGGAGTCTCCATCTCTGGAGACACTTAAGACCCGCCTGGATCTGTTCCTGGGTGACTTGGTCTAGGTGCCCCTGCTCTGGCAGGGGGGTTGGACTAGATGATCTTCTAGCTCCCTTCCAACCCCTAATATCTATAATATGATTCTGTGATACGAGATATGCTAGTTTTGTAGAGGGTAAAGTTTATGATAGTCACCTAATCTGTTTTGTTTTGTGGAGTGTATACCACCATGGCTACACAGTCCTGTCAGACACAAACACATATAAAACCTGGGAACTTTCCAATCTCTGGTAATACAAAGCTGAATCTGAGAAGTGACAGCCTCCACATACAACTTGAATTTATAAATTAGTCTTAATTTACAAATTAAAAGGATGCAGGCATGAAAAAGCAGAATATATTTCCACACAAAATCCAAGGAACCAGTAAATCACCAAATAAAGCAATAGTCACTTCAGTCTGTGCCTAAGTTTGAGCACTTACATGTGTACAGCCTGTTCCTTCATTTTCTACAATGATAACATACAAAGTTGGGGTCCTTTTTAAAGAAAAATATTTCCACAAACACCATGACATTTAAACAAGCAACCTTACTTCCAGCCTTAAAACACTAAGTACTACTGTAATTACTGCTATCACCAATAACAAGGTATTATATGGCAAGACAAACTGCACAGAGATGTTTCAAAATGCTTGGTTTATTTTATTCCAAAGTCAACTGATCTACTTTTTGGGAAGTTTTAGCTGTAGCTCTTGAAAATATATCCAAATTAAATGATTCTTTAAAATGCAGTAACTTCTAAATTATTTTTAAAATTAATATTAAAAATACTAGCTAGTATTACAAGCCAATGGCTGCCTCACCTCTGTGAAAAAGACAAAAGTCCCATGTGAGCAAAGCAGCCACACAAGGACATATTTGTACATAGTGTACAATTCTGTTAAACAGGGACAAAAAGTGAGGTGAAAGAAGAGGAAAACTAATGAAAATGCTGAGGAAAGAAAAGGAGTTCAACTTTTTTATGCCTATTAATAAAAATTTGCACATCAGTACTTTCATACTGAGCACATCTCAGTATTGCCAACTAATATTCCACTTTGGTGCAAATAAGAACATAGAATGACAGACATTTTTTGTGTGTCAGCTGTTCAGGTCTGGCTCCACATCTCCTGAATCTGTTCTAGATTTACTACAGAATATGACTGAATTAATCACAGCCTGTAAGCAGGTGCATCATTTAGTGTAACATAACACTATTAATGCTCTTGCTTTACAGGTGTTAAGGCATTTAATTGACAAAGTAATTTGGAGAAACCTGCTAGTCATTCTATTTTAAGCTACAGGTTAATTCAAAATGTTTCAGAAAAGCAAGATTAAAAGTCAGCTTCTAAATCAACTGAAAGCATTTCTGACCAAAAAGCTTGGAAGTGCCAAACATCACCCCTTACCTTTCCCAAGGTATCTAGACTGCAGTTTAAATTGATGAGAAGTCTGACCCCTCTACCTACTCCTCTTGCTCTTTACTGGTGTTATGAAGGTTCTCAGTTCCTATTAAATTTTTAATCCCATTTACAATAAAAACAAACTCAAAAACTCCAGCCAGTGAGAGATGAATTCAAATTTACTTATATGTAAACTCACTTTTAATAACGAAAATACTAATATAATCTGAAAAAAAATCCTATTCCTGCAATTCAGAATCAGCAGTTTCTATTAACTCTCCATGAATTAATTTGAATTAATATTCACTAGTTAAAGATGAAGTTTCTAGTTTTATTTCAATCATACCTAGCATCTTCTTGATGCAATGCCAGCTGACTATCCAGTTGTAAAGACAACAGCTTCTTTTGATGGATTGCATCATTAAGCTTCTCTTCAAGCTCTTCAGTCTAAATACAAAGCATATAAAATAAAGAAGTTGCCTTGGTAATGTTTCAAAAGATATTTTACAATAACAAATCAAAATAAAAAAAAAGAGCTAAATGCCCTGAGAAGGGCAAAATTGACTAACAAGACCTAAGCATACCAAGGCTTCCTAAAATATTTCCTCAATGAGCTAAAAATAAATAAAAATAGCTACTTGTTTAACTAATTTCATACTCAAGTCCAGCAAACCAGTGAAAACCACACTCAGTATATAGTGGGTTGTACATGAACTGCACACAAATGTGACAAAGCTTTTACACCTTAGTTTCATGAGTCTTAGTGGAAACTACACACAACAAAATCTCCTACAACTTACATGTTGGTATATTCTAGCCACATCTTCATTAGTAGATACCAAATAATATTCAGATTCATTTTCCTAGTATTGCACAAGTTCAAATTAAAAGCCCTATTAAGCTGCTTAAGTGATGAAATTATTCTACACTTCTGAAAGAGAACAGGTCTTTATATTTAAAAAAGGAAAAAATAATTTGATCCCACCTCAATAAGTATAATGAATTGGACAAAACAGTTCAAGTTTTCTGTACTGTTGTTTTCTCTTTTTCTCATTAAAAAAAATAAATAAACCAAAGCAACTAAGCAACCTAACTTCCAGCACTGAACTTACAAAAAATTTCAGAAGTTTCTGCCATGCTCCAAAAGCACCAGAAACAACCAAACATTCTAAAATGAAAGGAACAAAGCTTCTTACCTTGCTCAAGTATTCTGCTTTCAAGTTGTCAATCATCAAGGTTTTTTGAGATAATTCTATTTTAAGCAGCAGAAGATTATGGAGCAGCTTTTTCTGTTCAATCATCTGTTTAGTGATTTTAACACCACCTTCTCTCTCTTCAGAGGAAGAGATATCATCAGTTGGTATTGTGGTTTCTAAGCTGATATCTTCAGACTCCAAGGAGCTGGAAATGTTGACTTTCTTGATTTTCTTACAGCTTTTGTGTGACATTTTCTTCCACTCTTTGCAAAGCTAATTTCAGTAATACTTCAAGATGAGCTGCAAGAATCAAAACAATTAAGTGAAAGGCACTATGTAATTATTAACTAGCTAATAATGGTAGTTAAGCAATACTTCTTAGCATATATTTTTTTGTTCACCAAAAAGAAACGCTCTAAGAAGCTCTGGAGGGCAGTTACCTGTGGACTCTCTTACTAATTCAGAAAAGTTTTGACTGCAATAAGCTAAATACTGATGTGAATCGAGCTTACTACTGACATGCAGTGAAACCAAGACATGCACCTGTCCTTTCTAGTGCCAGAGAGTATCCAGTGAAATCCCTGGAGAGCCAAGAGGCACAGAGAGCTTCTCAGAACACCTAATAGGGGGCATCACAAGACTTGCTGGAGAAAACAATGAAGGAATATTTTACATGGAATTTTATCTTCTCAGAAGAAATTGCTCCACGGTTTTTAACCGGCTAATTTCCTTCACAGCCACCCATAAAAAGTTGGTGTAGACCCCAGTTTTTACTTGAAACGCACAGACATGCGTCTGCTGAAAGCCCTACAGAGAAATGGAACCACGGAATCGCCAAGCTAGAAATAATCGAGTCCAACCGCTAACCCAGCATGCCAAATACACCCCTAAAACATAGTATTCCAATCTAACCCAACGCCCACCCTGGTTCTCTCTCAGCTTACCGCGTTCCCCTCTGAAGGGGAGAGCGACGAACCGCTGCCCTCAGAGCCCAGCCAGCGCCGCTTACCCTGCGTAGAGCCCGCCGGCCTCCCGCTCTCCCGGAGCGCCCTCCCCAGCAGGGGCAGCTCGGTCCGGCAGTTGCTGCTTCGCCCGCCGGATTCCCAGCTCTGCGGGGTCACTACCTGACGGGTCAGCGGCGGGGCGAGGACGGAGCCGCCTCCAGCTCTGCGGGAGCGCTGCGGGGTCACCACCTGACGGGGCAGCGGCGGGGAAAGGACGGTGCCGCCTTCAGCTCTGCGGGGTCATCGCCTGACGGGCACCGGCAGCGGAGAGACGAGGACGGAGCCGCCTCCAGCTCTGCGGGGTCACTACCCGACGTGCACGAGCACCGTCACCGTCACCGAGCGGCGGAAAACGGAACCGCTCCCGCCTCACGGACCGCCCGCGCGCGCACTCCCCCTCAGCCGCGGGAGCTTCCGGCGCACGCGCACCCTCAGGGAAGCGAAGGGCGGGGCCGCGCGACGCCATCGCCAGGGCGACCGGCGCCGCTTCCCGCCCTCCCCTTCCCTCGTGGCGCCATGGGAGGCGGAGCTTCCCCTTCCCCTTTCCCCTCCCCTTCCCCTCCCATTTCCCTTTCACTTCCCCTCGCCTTCCCCTCGCCATGCTGACCTCGCGGACTTTCCTGAAGCGGACGCGGGCGGGCGCGGTGGTGAAGGTGGTGCGGGAGCATTACCTGCGCGATGACATCCCCTGCGGTTCTGCCCGCTGCCGCCTCTGCCCGCCCCGCCCCGCCGGGCCCGGCCTGGAAACGCAGCCCAGCGGTGCCGCCAGCAGCCTGTGCCCGGGGCCTCACTACCTCCTGCCAGACACCAATCTCCTCCTGCACCAGGTGAGTGGCTCCCGGGGAGCGCCTTCAGGTGTCGTTCCTGCAGAGGAGCGTTCAGGGTTCGCGTTTTCCCCTTGTTGTTTGTGTTGGCCTGATCCCTGCCTGAGGAGGCCGGCCTTTTTCTGCCAGCTAGCAGCAGGCCTTCGGTCAGCATCACTTTCTCGTTTTACTGTATTCCAGCTTTGTGTTTTCCTGCCTGAAAAAAAGACCAGAGTTGTTGGGTTGTTTTGTTCGTTGTGGCCTGATGAAAAGCCAGGCAAGGGGAGGGATTAGACAATGAAGCAGCCATTGGGATCTTTGGGTGGTT
Source organism: Ceyx melanurus (assembly GCA_024611195.1). Lineage (NCBI taxonomy): Eukaryota > Metazoa > Chordata > Aves > Coraciiformes > Alcedinidae > Ceyx > Ceyx melanurus. The sequence continues at coordinate 47,925 of JANHGL010021814.1, read as the reverse complement.
GATGAGGTTTCCTAAATGCCTGTTCTGCTTTTCACAGGTTGTTCCGGGCTTAGGTTCGTTTTAGCGTGATCCTGATTTCAGGTCATGAATAGGGGCTGTGAAATCAGCCCATTTGTAATGATGGAAGCATGGGATGAACTCTGTTAAAGGTGAGTGTAGGGAGGATGGAGCCAGACTCTGCTCAGTGTCATCCAGTGACAGGACAAGAGGCAATGGGAGTCAGTTGGAGCACAAGAGGTTGAGGGGAAACACAAGGACAAACCTTTTCCCAGTGAGGGTGGCAGAGTCTGGCAGGGGCTGCCCAGGGAGGTTGTGGAGTCCCCTGCTCTGGAGACATTCCAGCCCCACCTGGATCTGTTCCTGGGTGACTTGGTCTAGGTGACCCTGCTCTCTCTGGCAGGGGGGTTGGACTAGATGATCTAGGTCCCCTCCAACCCCTGAGATTCTGTGATTCTAATCTGCAGCCTGTCGTTAATCATGCAAAGGATTGAGCCTGGGAAGTGCAGACAATAGAATTCCAGGCTTGAGAGGCAGTGAATTTCCAGGCTTGATATTTGACTTGTTTGCTGGCATGAATTACTTTGGAGAGGGGCACACTGGCATGTTTTGGTAGTTACTGATCTCAAAAGTTGCAAGTTCCCAAAACAGCTAGTCGGTGGATGTTTTCAGCTTGTTACCCATGGACTTCTTGCTGTTTCCTGGCATAAGTTAGTGCACACATCCTGCAGTGTTCTCTGAGAAAGTTCCAGGTTATGCTGCCATGAACTGAAGCAGTGGGGATTAGTGTAAGCCTTAGTGACATTAGGAGAAAGTTTTGCCTAGAAACTGGAATGGGATTGCAACAGTAAGACTTACTCTGTGTACTACCAGACCAATAGGCTGTGTCTTGCCCTGTGAATATGGTTCTAAATCTTTTAGATCATCTAAACATTAGATGCAGAGAAGTTTGATCTGGTTTTGCTTTTAATTCTTTCAGCCATGCTTTCTAGAGTCTTAGTGCTGTCTCATTTTGGAGGTGGATTTGCACAGTTCCTTACCACAAGCTTAGGAAATGAAGTTCACATCTGTCTCCTGATGTGTAGATTTTTGGTGTACATTTCTCTTGCATACTGTGGCTGTCAGGAGTTGGCAAAGAAGAATGCTGAAAAAGTTCTAATTAATTTCCTCATAAAAGTTTGGTCTTAGCAAAGTGAAGAGCAGCTAACAGAATTCCAGATGGTTTGAAACTGTGGAAATTAAAATTATAGTGCAACAGGGGAATTTTTTTTTTGAGAACTTAGGCCTACACCTGTGCAGGGGTATCCATGGTAGATGTGAAACAATGGTCAGGTACTGTTTTATGGTTTGCATCACTTGCAAAAACATGCTGGATTACTGTCACATAGTGCATAGGTGTATTTTGTTTACAAGGATTATCATTTACAAGAACTCCTCATGTAAATAAAATTTCTAGTGTTCACCTGGCCTGAAATTTGATTGGAGTCCTGCTCGTATTTGGGCTGATTTTGATGAAAGTCAGAATAAGTTCTTATCTTCACTCCAGCAAAACTGTATTCAGGTTGCAAAGAGGCTGGAAAATCCTATTTGAGCTATTTTTTTTCCCCACAAGCAGGAAGAAGCAGCTTAAAAAACAACTGCTCACTTTCCCTATGGTGAGAAACAGGCAGAAGTAGTGCAGCTCATTACTCGGGTTACCCTTTTATGTGTTAACCAAATGTTTCAAATCTTCCTATTGGATAGAATGAAACAACAGTTTTGATTAATTTCCATTTTCCTCCTCAGATTGATATCCTCGAAGACCCTGTGATTAAGAATGTCATTGTGCTGCAGACAGTCTTACAAGAAGTCAGGAATCGAAGTGCACCAGTGTACAAGAGAATCAGGGATGTGATTCAAAACCCTGAAAAACATTTCTATTCCTTCACCAATGAACATCACAGGTATGCTGGGGGATAGGGTGTGACAAAGTTATACTGAGGTCCAGTAAAAGAAACTGGGAAACAGAACTGGAACATGTCACTAGGTAAAAAAATTAGGGGTGCAGAGAAGTGTGTATTTCTAAGGCATCCTGTTGGGAGGTGCTCCTGCATGTTCCAGGAGCTTTTCTGTTTTATAATTAGTATAAGCATATATTTATTATGAAAAGACATTTAGAATATTGCACAAAGTTTCCAGACAAGACATGAGTAATGGAATACTGATTTTTCCATTCTAGTGTCCTTTTGAAACATATTCCAGTGCTTTAATAATATTTCTAGCTCAGCCTGTTAGCAGAATTCAAAAATCTGCTGGTAGTTAGCAACAGAAGGCTGTAAGAAATGAAGAGGCAATTGCTTTCTTTACTTGTGGACACAAGCAATTTCCATTACTGCAGTATTGTCATTCTAAGAAGCTTGAATCCAGAATTGTAGCATCTTGAATGCAATCTTCTTCAACTGTCAGTGAGAAGCTTGTGTTAGAAATGAACACTTTCATCCTGCTTTTCTTTACTGTGGTGTCTCCTGACACTTCAATGGCTATTTAGTGTTACACAAACTAAAAATGCTCACAGCAACAATTCTTTTGGTCTCACATTCTCAATCTGGTTTGTCTGAAATTTTTTTGTTAAGTATGTGTAAATATAAGAGATTTTTTCTCATGTCTGTCTTACCCCCACCCCCTTTTGTTTGGTTGTTTTTTTCTGTGTGTGTGTGCTTGTTGTTTTGTTTTTTTAAACACTCATTAGAGAAACATACATAGAACAAAAGCAAGGAGAATCTTCTAACGACCGCAATGACCGAGCCATTCGGGTGGCAGTCAAATGGTACAACGACCACTTGAAGAGAATAGAGGATGAGGAGAAAATGCAAGTTATCTTTTTAACAAACGACAGAATTAATAAAGAGAAAGCCCTAGAGGAAGGGATAACTGCTTACACATGTAAGTGAAGTGCCACGTTTCTTTGGTTTATTGCTCAGATTAACAATCTCAGCAGTATCTTCACACCTAATCCCTGTGCATCTCTCTGATCAATATTGCTGTGTGTGCTTTTGTAGGTGAGGAGTATATAAAAAGCTTGAAAGCTAATCCTGATCTTGTAGATCGTCTTGCTTGTGTATCTGATGAAGGGGTATGTCTATATTTTTTCATGTCCAATAAATTAATCACAAATGGCTTGCAGTATATTATTGTCAGGCTTCTAGCATCAATTCAGATTATGAAGGGTCTGGGCTTCATTACCATTTTGGCAGTATAGCTTTTTGACAACTGAAAAGAAAAAAGGAAATGTTGCAGCTATCTTTACTTCTGCTTATGTGGCTATTATCTAGTTATCTGTGAAAAGCAACTGCTTTAGATAACACATGTGAATATGAGAATAATAACAGTTAAAGAATGTGTACACATTAGAAATAATGGAAAGAAAATGAAAATTACAAGTGTGTGTATTGCAAGCCATTTAGATTTGTATCTTATTTGAAAGTTTAACTTACTTATCAAAAGCTCTGATTTTTGTGGTGACTTAAGCTGACAAAAGTACAGGCTGCAACTCAAAGATGAGCCACTTCCAATTCTGTTTCCTTGTGCTTTGTGTTAATCAGAATCAAGACATATTTTCATGTGAAATGATACAGCTGAAAACTAACACCTTCATTAGAAAAATTACTGCCTAACAGTAGTTCTTCATTATTGTGCCTATTCATACCTACACATAATTACAGTCTTGGAGTTTGTTAGCTTGAGGACATATTCCTGAGCTTAGTTTTGGAATAATCACGAATACAAAAAGACTGAAAAACTCCTCTCTTTTTCTTTTTTAAAGAAAGAAATAGAAAGTGGAAGAATAATTTTCCCAGAACATATTCCTCTTAGCAAATTGCAGCAAGGAATAAAATCTGGCATTTACCTCCAAGGAACTTACAGGGCAAGCAGGGATAATTACCTTGAAGCTACTGTTTGGGTTCATGGAGATGCTGAAGAAAACAAAGAGGTGAGTTTTTCATGTTGTCTTCATGCTGTGACCTTTAACTAGTGTCAGAAATGACTTACCTGGCACCTGAAATAATTACATTTTGTTAAAATGGAGCATTATTGTAAGTGTGCCTCTTCTGTTGTTTTTAATGGCATTTTTTTTTCAGTTACTTTGTATGAATATAGATTACTGAAATGCTAATTATGCTCTTTTTGAAAAGAGAATAATGTGTTTGAAGTTCTGCTTTGTGCTTTGTTGAAAGTGTTTGTTTAAATAAAACAAGCTAGTTGTGAATAGTTTCTCATTTGACTAATAATTCACTTTAAAAGAAAAAAATAGTTTGAAGTATATGATGAAAGACAGAGAAATGAGTTTGTAGGAAGATTTTTCAGAAAAACTGTAGTGAGGCTCTCTTGCTTTATTTCTCCTGCTATTGTCATGCCTGGTAATGAGTGGATGGGCTGGCTGCTCCTCTCTAAGGAGAGAAGCCAGCTGCATGCCTACTGGGTTCTCTCTTGCTGCAGTTATGTCAATACTGTTTCCAGCCTGAGGAAAACCATTTTTATAGAGGCAGTTTGACTCCTGAAATAATATAATCATTACTGAAGGAAACCTAGGCAGATGAAAAAGAAGCATCACAAACATGCCTTAAAATATTCTTTAGAGAGCAGAGCCTTTTATGCTTTAATACTCTTCTGTTCTACTGCTTCTATTTGTGTCTTCTGTTGCTGTATCACAAATATTTTCATTTTCTTTTGTAAAAAATCCAGATAATTATACAGGGAATGAAACATTTAAACCGAGCAGTTCATGAAGATATTGTAGCTGTGGAGCTGCTGAAAAAAGATGAGTGGGTGGCACCATCCTCAGTGGTCTTGCACGATGATGACCAGAATGAAGATGACATTGAAAATGAAGAGGAGAAAGAAAACATTGTATGAAATTAATCATTTTTTACTTAATGCTTATGTTGAGAGAGGAGAAATCTGTGATGCTCTGACAGTGCAAGGATTTTGGTATATATGTGCTTTTTATACTGACTCCTAAAACCCACTATGAATCAGAAATTCTAAAACTTCATTGTAGTCCTACAGTTGCTTGAAATGTATAAGTATAAAGGGGATACTTTAATTTATCTCATCAGAAAAGCCCATGTTATTTGTTAAACTTAATAAATCCCAAAGTACTGAGTGATATTTAGGTATGAAGATATGTTCTATTGTGCAGATTGGGGTTTGATCTTAGTGACACATACATTTGGAAATAGTTGTAAAATATTATTTAGCTTCTTCCAGTAGTTCTGCTTATTATGCACATCTCTACCCTGCCCAAGAAATACTTGCATTGCTTTAAAAACATGAACTTCCCACTGAATTCCATGGTCATGTTTTTTTATTACTGTGTTAGAATTACTGCAGAATTTTCAAGCAACATAAAAAGACTCCTAAATAATAATTTGGAAAAGGTAATGGAGATACTTGGGTAGTAAACAGAATCAGTGGTACAAGATAGCATTTCTTCAAAGTCTTTTTCAGTTCTTTCTTTTTCTGAAATGGTGTTCATTTTTCTGTTGTTTTTAGTTTTCTGAAATGATGTTCATTTGGAAAACAAAACCAAAGAAATGTAAAAAAAAAACCACAGCAACAGTCATGTCGCATACTAAAAATATTAAAATTTTAAATATTAAAATATTAAAATTTTTGAGATATGTGCTGTAATCAGACATTTTAGCACGAGTACAGACATTTGGGTGATTTTAACCTGTTTTTAACCCCTGCAGCTGAAGGCTGCTGGTAACAAGGACGTGGTGAGACCCACAGGAAAAGTAGTGGGCATCATAAAGCGAAACTGGCGCCCGTTTTGTGGCATGCTTTCCAAATCACAGATCAAAGAGGTAAGGAAATAATCAGGTTATTGTAAGTACAGCATTTATAATGTTTGGGTTTTGGGTTTTTTAATCTTGAATGAGAAATGATGTGTTCCTTCCTCTCCCTTGACCAGGCAAGGCGCCATCTGTTCACCCCAGCTGATCGCAGAATCCCTCGCATTCGAATTGAAACAAGACAAGCAGATACCTTGGAAGGACAGAGAATAATTGTTGCTATTGATGGCTGGCCCAGGAATTCCAGGTATCCTAATGTAAGTTTCAGTGCTTTCTTCTGAACTTTTTCTCAGTTTATGTGTTTCTTAGATGCAGTGTTTATGGTCTTCAATGCTGAGTAACTTCAGAAAGTGTTGACACGAATCCTTTTGGGAAGGACATCCTCACACTAATGGGAGCACATTGTCTTGTATTTAAAGAAAGGAAGGAAAATTGGAATATGTGGGAGGAGTGTTAAGATAAAGATAGCTGCACATCATGACACGTGGGAGGAAGTGGAGTTTAAGTTATTAGGAAGTGCTTTGGCACAATACAACACATAGATGTTGCTAGATTTGCCACTTATGGAGCAAAAATAAGCTAAAAGCTATAATGTTTATCTTCCTGCAAAACTGAATCACCATGTTTGCAATGGTGATTGTAAATATGCTGTCTTAAATGTGTGAATTAAGTGCCATTCTAGGAAGAGGGGGAAGTACAAAGTTCAGAGTTGCTTGGATCAGTTAAATGCTTGAAAATAGATTTCTCTTTTAAAGATGAGAAAGTTGACTGAAGAAGGAGAGATTGCTCCCTCTGTGTAGTTTAATATACTGTTAACATATAAGATGATAGTCTCAAATATTTATTTTTGAGCAAACAACATTGCTTGACTTGAGTGTGTATATTTGTATGTATATTGTTTCTCAGGGTCATTTTGTAAAGAACTTGGGAAGTGCTGGAGATAAAGAGACTGAGACAGAAGTTCTTCTACTTGAACACGATGTCCCTCATCAAGCTTTCTCCCAGAATGTCCTCAGTTTCCTACCAAAAATGCCATGGAGCATTACAGAAGAGGTAATTTTTTAAATTATGGTCATTATTATGCCTTCCTCAAATCAAACTGTGACATTCTTGGTTATCCTAATGCACCAAAAATAGAGTAGAATGTTGTCTAAAACCATCTTGTCTTAGGGTGGACTTCATCTTGATTTCCTGTGGAAACAAGGCCTCTGCAGTTTTTGGGGTTTTGACTAAATCTGTGCTAGAGGTAAACAACTGAAGGTGAAAAAATCTTACAGGTTTAATTTAAAAATATAAAAGGCTGGGTTTTGTTTTGTTTTGTTTTCTTTCAAAGAAAAGATATTAAAATAATTGTGAGGTCATCCCTGAAAGGTTTTTCATCTTCCTAAATAGCTTCCCAACCAAAAGTGGTATTCTGTGGCATTGCTAAAATAATCTGAGGAGAAGAGACTTTAATGTAATGTATTTAATGTTAATGTATAGATATTACTACAGATCTTGTCCTAAAACAGAAGAAAAACCCACTGTGAAAATTCTTTGTTGTTCTGAAAAATCTTATACACAGTATAAATTTTATTTCAATATGGAAAATGTTCTTAAATATTTTTTTTTATTATTATTCAGGATTTGAAATACAGGGAGGACTTGAGGCATCTCTGTGTTTGTAGTGTTGATCCTCCTGGCTGTACAGATATTGATGATGCATTACATTGTAGAGAACTAGAAAATGGAAATCTAGAGGTATGGTGATTTCTTTGTTTGTTTTTAATCGTCAGCCATTTTTTAATTTACTTTTTGTTATTTTACAAACAGTGCAGTAGTGGTAACAGTACATGACATGAGCAAAGCTCCAGATCTGTGCTAAAAAAAAATTAATGGTGTTTGTGCAACTGCAGGATGGTAATGAAGTGAGTGTCAGTGTCAGAAGTGGGGATTTAACATCTGATTTCACCCTGCTTTCTGCTTATTTGGTATGGGAAATTAATACAGAATGTATTTGCCAGGATAGGAAATGTGAAGCTACTTCTCTAATGCCTATTGAATGATCATTTTATTAAAAAAAAAACAACCTATAGGCTTACCAGTAGTAGCAGACTGTGCCAAAATGGAGGGTCTAGCAACCAGAAAATAAAACCAAACAAATTTGCAGTGAGCCTGGAAGAAAATTTCAGAGGTTGTTTGAGCCCCCAGGCAAGAACAACTGCATTGGGAATGATGAATAGAACTATCCACTAAATGTACACATGCCCTTGTTTTGCATAATTGCTTCAACTGTATATATATTTTTTTATCAGTATGATGGACTTTACCTATTTATTAATAAATAAATTTGTAAGATACATAATGTGATAACTTGTTTTTTAGGTTGGTGTACATATTGCAGATGTCAGTCACTTCATTCGCCCAGGGAATGCTTTGGATGAGGAGTCAGCAAAGAGAGGAACAACAGTCTATCTGTGTGAAAAAGTAATTGTTTCCATAGAAAACACTTAAGTGGTTGGATTTGTCTTATTGGAAGTAGAGATGTTATCTGTAAACTAAGGGGTGGGAGGAAGTAGATTCCTTTGGACTTCATTTTCCCCAGGATATCAAAAGGAAGGTGCTTTCTGTTACTCAGCCTGCACAGCTTTGTTAAAAACCTGTTGTCTGTAGAATATCCCTTACAGCTCCTGTTTGAAGCATTAATAACATGTAGTTCTGAACCTGGACTACTGTTAGAACATTAATCTGAAGTTGTCAATGTGTCCTGGTTTTGCCTTTTCCACTGTTTTTGTTTGTTTGCTATGATTAATGTTCATTACAACTGCAGACTCAGTCCTGTTTACTTCAGATTCTCACAGGTCACAATTTCTTTTCAGAACTATCTTGCCAAAAACAGTAATTAAAATTGATCTTGGAATTAATTTCCTCTAAAGGAGCTTACTTTTATTTTCAGAAAACTGAGTTTTCTTAGTTTTCTTATTTTCAAGCTTTTCATATACTTTAAAAAAACCAAGAAAATAAAATACATATAACTAGTCATGATTTTTATTCTTTTCTTGCAGAGGATTGATATGGTTCCAGAGTTACTTAGTTCCAATTTATGCTCCCTGAGATCTAATGTGGACAGGTAAATGTTCCATACTTTGATCCTGAAAAGAACCTCCTGCTAGATGCATGTGAATTTTAACAGACTTTCCCTCCTTCTCCTCTCCTAGGCTTGCATTTTCATGTATATGGGAGATGAACCCTAAGGCTGAAATTGTAAAAACAAGATTTACAAAGAGTATTATTAATTCCAAGGTTAGTCACATAAATATTATTATAGTTAAAATCTGGAAGCCTTTTTTGTAAAAACAGTTCTCAGAAGACTTGATGCTAAAGTTTTCTTGCTGTTTTAGGGATTTATATTTTCCTACAAGTAGAAACTTGAATCCTAAAACTAAAATGATTCTGCTCTGTTCTTTTAAACCTTTAAAAATGCTTGTTATTTCTTAATATCTTGTATTTATCTGACCTTTTTTGTCCATTATTCTTTGAAAATGGCATGTATTTAGGTGTTGAATGTAAAAATTTGTATTATTGTGAAGTTTCTGCAAGACAAAACTTTCTTTACAGCATTCAATTATATATAATGATTTTTTTTTATTTTTTTTTTTACCTCTTCAAGGCTTCTCTTACCTATGCTGAAGCACAGATGAGAATTGATTCAGCAACTATGAATGATGACATCACTACCAGCCTACGTGGACTAAACAAATTAGCAAAAATTCTGAAGAAGAAAAGAATTGATAATGGGTAAACTCAGCAGTGTTCCTGTTTCCTTTTAACCCTTTGGTTGCTTATTTTACTTGGTTGGGTTTTTTTTCTTCTTAAGGTAGCATTTGACATTTTAGGAGCTCACTGATGTATGTCAGCATCATAAATTCCGCTAATTTCTTCACATTAATTCCACTAATTTATTTTACATTTCTACTATTTTTGAAATATCTTGCTAATTTTAAATTACAGTTCCATGCTAAACCCAGCTGTTGTGTGCAGGTTTGCAACTTAATTCCATTTACTGTCTTTCAGAGCCTTGACACTGTCCTCACCAGAAGTTCGTTTCCACATGGACAGTGAGACTCATGATCCCATTGATCTGCAGACTAAGGAGCTTAAGTATGCATTTTCTTTTCCCCAATTAGTTCATTTGGGCCAAGGGTGGAATTAAAAACATGTTTAAGTAGTAACATTTAATAAACAGTGTAAAAACCTCCTCTAATAGTGCAGGACAGTCAGAAAATTACAGAATGGTTGGAAGGGATCTTTAGAGATCATCTTGTTCTAACCCCCTGCCATGAGCAGGGACTTGTTCAGCTAGATCAGGCTGCTCAGCAGCCCATCCAGCCTGGCCTAGAATACTTCCAATGATGGGAATCAGTAGCTTCTCTGGGCAAAGTGATCCAATAAAAAGGGAATTTCTCTATTGTACTGCACTTGCATGAAGCAGGGTTTCAACTGTATCCTTCATACAGGAGCTGAAGTCTTCACTACTGGTTTGATGGAGCAGTAAGGTTCAAACTCTACATCCCACTGGCTTCTTATTGGTGTCCTTAACAAAGGAGGGAGAGTGGATACTAACAGTACAAAATACTTTTTTTGTTGACAGAGAAACAAACTCCATGGTTGAAGAATTCATGTTGCTTGCCAATGTCTCTGTAGCACAAAAAATTCACCTGGAGTTCCCAGAGTTTGCCTTGCTCCGGAAACACCCTGCTCCTCCCCCATCAAATTATGACATCCTTGTGAAGGCAGCCAAGTCCAAGGCAAGTTTTTACCATGCTAATTAATTCAATTAATTACAAAAAACTGTTCTCTGGTTGATTGTTTCCCCAAGTATAAGGATTGGAAACCAGTCTTTTGAAAGTGTGTCAGCTGCACTTTGAAATTGCTGGTGCTTGTAGCAAGATAACTCCTTCTAGATGAAAGCAAGAATCTTGTGCTTTTTAAATCCTTTCTTAGGTAAAGAAAGCAAATCTTCAGGTCTTTGGTATTGTAAGTCTTGTGTGCTGTGAATGTTTCTTCTCTCCAAGGCACACAGGAGTTTTTGGCTGTGGTTCATATTCATTATAGATGTGCCTAAAAACTGGTCACTAGCATCAACTAACATGTTTCTCTTCAAGTCAGGAAGTAGGAAGATGTGTTGATAGTTTCCATCCTCTCAACAGCTAGAGGTTAGTTTAGCCTGAACTGAAAAAAATTACTTTTCCAGTTTCAGGATCTTTTATTTGAGCTGAACTTTTATCTTCTAGACATTGTGATGTGCATTCATATTTCTGTTCCTTCCAACTCTTCTTTTCTCCCCCCCCCCCCCCCCCCCCCCCCCC
>JANHGL010021814.1:7896-36646 GCA_024611195.1 Ceyx melanurus | reverse complement strand
GACCCACCTGGATCTGTTGCTGGGTGACTTGGTCTAGGTGCCCCTGCTCTGGCAGGGGGGTTGGACTAGATGATCTTTCTAGGTCCCCTCCAGCCCATGACACCCTGTGATTCTATGACCTCAGCTATGAGGAGCAAGGGGCTCATTTACAGAAAAATTAAGAGATAGGTCTGGGTTGACCCCAGTATCCCCTTCCAGGTCCCAGCTGGAGCACCCTCTCTGGTAGGGTTTTCCAGGGGTCACTCCCTGTTTGCCACCATTTCTTGTTGCCCACCACGGGTGCCCAGGGGGACCATCTCCCTGAGCCCTGTGGCCTGCATAGACTGCTTGCCCCTTCAGGCAAAAGGTTGCTGCCTCTTCCAAAGAGGGCATAAGGTCACCAAGCCCTGAACACAGGAGGAAAAAAAACAAACAGGGGAGATTCCCTCTAAAATCATTAACATCTCCATTAATGTTGCTTAGTGCAGGTGTCAGCCCTCACCATCTCACTCATCCTCATCTGCACACAGCATGATCCATGGGACAAGGCTGGTGTCCTTGAGTTTGGAAAGCACCTACCACACAAAGGGTGATAAAAACATCATCTTTCTGTGGCTGGGAGGGGACACCACTTCCCATCCATCCTTTCACCAGCCACATCCCCAGAGACAATACACCCCCCTCCCAATAACTCTTTTTTTTTTTTCACAAACAAGCCAGCCCTGATCTTGAGATAACACCTCTGTTCCAGCGTCTGATTGGGAAGCATTGGAAGGAAGACAGTGGAGAGCTCCTGCCTTGCACAGACCCAAAGCCACGTGTGCCATTCACACTCATTATGCTGGAGAAGAGGTGTTCAAAATCTCCCACATCCTCAACAGCCTCCAATATGGGGATAAGAGAGGATCTCTTGGCCAGATCTTTTCTCCCTGAGACAGATAAACCTCCAGTTGCCTCCCTCATCTCCAAAGAAATCCAAATACCTGTCCAGAGATACCAGCAAGGAGTCAGAGTACCAAGCATGGAGAGGGCGGATCGGCCACCCCTGCACCCCTGCCTGGCACAGGGATGATTTATTGGCTGGTTGCAGAGACCAGGGCAGTTGCCTGTTGCATCAAGGCTCACTGGGAGAGGGGCCAAGGTTGGAGGGAGGGTGTCAGGGTGACCAGTGTGGTGTTGATAATGCCCCCATCATCTTCATGGGGAGAAGCCAGCCACATGTCTTGGCACCCTTGGAGGATGCAGAAGAGGGACCAGGCATAGGAGGGGAAGCAGCCCCCTCATTCCACGATGCTGTGCCATGGAAAGATTCACTGTCCCTTGCACATGATCTCAGGATACCAGATTTTTGCCTGTTCTTTCCGCAGACCAATTGTCCATCCCAAAGATCACAACTTGTGTGTCACTGATGATCCTTTAACTCCTCAGAGGAGACAACATGTCCCTCTAGAATCCCTGAGTTGGGGTGAGCCAAGATGCTGGGGCTGTTGTACCTTTGGGATAGAGAGCAAGGGCAGAAGGACATGGGCACTGTTCTTTAGGGCTGTCTCACATGCTAATCTCTGTTATGAAAGCATGAAGAAGAGGGAGGTCTCCACAGCAGTTTTTCAGCATCCCCATACCTCTCACACAGGGCCAAATACTAAATCCAAGTCCCAGGCTGGTATTCAGCCCCACATGCATGCAGGACCCTGCCAGTGATCAGTCCTACTACATCCCATCCCTCCATCTTCATACCTGTAGCCATGAAGGACCTGGTGTTCATCTGGTGTCACCCCTGGGTCCTGAGGGAGCTGTGCAGAGATGGCTGAGCCTGCAGGCACCATGCCCACCCATCAAGGCATGCTGGGCTCCCAAGGTGATGTCCCATGAGTTAGCTGCTCAAAGGTCCCAGCTGCAGCTTCATGTCCCTGCCAGAGCCACAGCAGCTCTCCGACCTGGAGTCCAGGGTGAGACTCAGTGTGTCAGTTCAGGGGATTTTGTGAATTTTACAGTGCCCTTTATCTTTGCTGCTCCCAAGCAGACTGTACTCAGTCAGGCCAGCCCCTTTGGAAAGGGCTCCTGCTTCAGTTTCCAAGTGCATCCATCCATTTTAGCCAAGTTTCCTAATGAAACAGGGGTCATGCAATAGCATTCTGTGCCTCGGTGTATCTCAGCCCACTGAAAGATTGCCCAGCTTCATCTCCAAACATTTAGTGCAATTCTTAGTGATATGATGTTCCTGGGACATTTCAGGGGGGAAGGTGGAGGATCTAAGACTTCACAGATGCCCAAAGGCTGCATGAGGAAGTTCAGACTATATACAGAGCCTATTTCTCCAGGTACAAATATCCAGTAAATGCATCTCCAGTGTTTCTGCTTTTCCTAAATGGCTTGTTCTTCACACAGGTTCCTCAAACTACCCCCACAGATAGAACTCCTTGAGCTCCTTGCCATGGAAGTGGGAGAGATTGAGGAATTCCCAGGAATGGAGATGCTTGTGAAGAAACAGCTTCTGTGAAGCATGGCACAGAACTGTCCTTCCCTCTGCATGACCTGCTTCTGAGCCCCATCAGACCCAGGAGTCAACCCCAGACACAGGTTTTGGAGCCCCTTCCACCTTGGCTGTTTACCACTAGAGTTTCTTTCCATCCAGATCTCTTCAGCATCCTCCTGTCTGGCTCCACCACTGTAGCTGTCTCCTCTTCTTAGAAAGAAGCACTGGATCAGGAGGTCTGAGCACTCAGCTTTGCCCCATGGTCTGAAACTCCTTCTCTGCCCTGGAGCTCTCATGTAGCATCTCCAAGCATCCTCCCCTCCCTGTATCCACTAGACATGACAGAGATACAACAGTCAGTGGCAAACCTTGGCATTAATAGAGGTCACCATGATGGTCAACAGCAGCAGCTTTCAGGTGCCACCCTAACACACACCTAATTCAGCTCCAGGAGAGCCACCCGCACACTGGGCTGCTCAGACAAGGTGCAGTTGTGTTGGTGGCAGGTAGGAACAGAGGGGAAAGGGTCACTCCATCCAAGGAAGAAGGTAAATTTATGGGTTGGGTGTTGCAGAGAAGATCAATGCTTGCTTAGGAGGGAAAACTGCTGGTCTGGAGGCACGTGTGCCATAGAAACAGACCTGGGGTTGAGCATGAAAAAATACTGCAACTAGCAAAAAATCTGGAGGTTTTTTTATATCCTGAAACATTTCACAAACAAGCTGAATGTAAGCAGTACATTTCTCTAGGAAAAAGATTTCAGAGCAACAAATCATGTAGGGAGAGTTGTAAAGCTGATGGGAGACTTGGCCCTTCTCAACGTCTCCCTGCAGATCAGAAATCCCTGGAGGATTCCCCAAGGAGAACATGGATACCCTTATGCTGTCCATGCCCAAGCATCAGTGTTTAGTGGGATCTGGAGATGAGGTGGTGACAGCAGCATTGTGGGGACTTGCACGTGATGGAGGGGCTGTCAGGCCAAGGTTGCACATTTCAGGATCTGAGTATCATTTAAATGAGTGAAGAAGCCAGATGAAACAGCCAGACCTTGCTCGTTTAAAAAAAAAAAAAAAAAAAAAAAAAGAAAAACAGAAAAAAAAGAAAGAAATTAAAAAAAAAAAAAGGAGAAAAAAGATCTAATTTAAAAGCTTGTTACCTTCTCTAAAAAAGGAGTTTTGAAGTCTTTGATTTCTCCCCCTGGGCAATCTGTAATCCCTCAGCTAAGTCCTGAGCCCTTTAATTAAGACCTCAGTCATTTAAATTGTTAATGAAGATCCACTGGGGGACCATCATTCTCATTCCTGATTTCATCTTGTGCTTGTTAGAGGCTTCTGATTAAAATTCATCATTTCAGAAGATATTTATAACTCCCTAACTATCCCTAGACCTCATTAATTCATAGCCACCTGTGTGAAAAGAAATGGAGGGACCAAAAAATGCAGTGGGCTGGATCTGGAGCTGAGCTAACACCAGGCTGACTGGCAGATGACAACGCTGGTCTCAGGGAGAAGAGCAACCCTGCACATGTGAAGGGATACGAGGCTGAAAAGGGATGCCATGGGGGTAAAGACCTGAAGCCAGACTGATGGCCAAGCAGACCCTGACCAGAAGTACCAAAGAGGAGAGATACCCCCGTCCACACCAGCATCCTGGAGGGTACAAGGACCAGGAGATGTTGAGCCGTAGGAAAAGACCACCCTGTGGCTTCTCTGTCCCACTGGCACATCTGGGTCCCACCTGTCTCAACAACCCACCAGGGATGTGTCCACTGTGCTCCCCGAGCTCTGGGTCATAGATTCATAGATTCATAGATATTAGGGGTTGGAAGGGACCTAGAAGACCATCTAGTCCAACCCCCCTGCCTGAGAAGGATCACCTAGACCCTGATCTGTGCACAGCCTGCCCAACACTGAGCTCCTTTCCTAACCTCAGTGAAGCTCACCAGACTCATGAGCCTCACTCCTGAATGAGACAGGGGCTCCTTTCTCAAGCAACCCTCTCCCTCCAAGGTAAGAAGGAGGAAATCCCAAAGCTTCTACCTCTTCAACTCATGCTTCGCTTTGCCTTACTCTGGGCTTTGCCTCTTCCACTCCCTCCTCTGCACCACTAAGCAGATCTGCCTCTCCCACTTCTCCCACATGCTGCCCTTACCTGTTAGTTATCTCCCATCCATGCCATTTCCCACAGCTGCCTCTTTACTATTCCTCTCCAGCCCTGAGGTTTGCCATGACTCCTCTGATCTGCTGCATGAATTGCATCTCCCCCTGTTCAGCCTATACCTGGGTCAGGGTCCCTGCGTCTGGGGACCAAGCCCAGGGATTAGAACCCTCACAAGAGGGTTCTCTGGAGTCATTTGTCCCCTTGACCCCACAGGAACCCTTTCCTTTGGGATACCCAGTGTTTCTTCTTAGCCTCATATTCTCCTGCTTTGGACAAAAATGCCCTGTGAAAATAGGAAGAGAGTTTTGTTTCAAGGCTGTCTCATGAAATACCCCGGCACTTCTGAAATGAGACATTTTGCCTTGGAAACAACTAGCAGGACTGTGCTGACACTTTCACACACATCCAAAGGACTGAAACCTGAACTTACAGCTCCTTTTGGTCTGCTGAAAACCCATTTTTAGTGAATTACTACTCATAAAAGATTCCAGCTGGCTGCTCCCACCACAGCCCGGGTTTCACTGCCCTGCAGCCCAGCTGAGCTTTGGGACAAGTCGTCCCAGACCCTTTCCACCTTGCGTGTCACCACCAACGCTGTGACAGCAGCTTGCAGCTCACAGCCCTGCTGCTGTGTGAAGCAGAGGAGAGTTCTTCTGCTTCTTCACAGTGGTGGAGCCTGGCCAGGTTTGTAGCAATCACCGCATCATGAAGCAGGAAAAAAATCCCCGGGCTGTCGTATACAACGGAGAGGGTGAATAACAAGGGTGATAAATGCACTTTGAATCTCTTTGCCTCTAGACAGACACATTTAAAAGTGACCTGCAAGGGACCTTCCCCTTTTGGTCCCAAATAATAGAAGCTCTGAATGGGTTTAAACACTGGGTTTATTCACCTTCATCTTTTTGTGTTCCTATTAGTAATTCAGGTCCTTGTGCAGGCTCCTGAATGAGTGAGTGCAATGAGGATGCAACAGGAGGGAAGAGTGAACACAAGGGATTGAAAAATGGGTTTTAAACACTTTCCAAAGTGCCCAGCTTTTATCTGGCTGGAGTGGGAGAGGACGCTCTTTAATACAGTTTGCTTTGTGCATGACAGATTTATTTAACTCCAACAATTGTGTCGCAGTTTGGAGAAAGGAGGCCTTTGTTAAACTTACAGCTCTCTGTGGCAAGCAATCTCCGTGCCCTTGCTGGAGGGAGGCCACTTTGCACGGTAGAATGAACTGCTTATTTGGGGTGGGTGACCCCAGAGCCCACTGCCCACTGGGAGGCATGATTTGGGATGGTCCTTCTTATACTCGCTTCAAGCCTCAACTCTGGTCCTGGTAACCAGGAGAGCATCACAACTAGATGAGTCCAGCCCAAAGAGAAGAGGGTTTCCTGAGCAATGGCAAGGCTCAGAGTCTGGTACAGAAATCACTGGCTGCTATCAGCTTCTCTTAACTTCCCAGAGGAGCACACTTACGTTTGAAGTCATCCAGACAGCATTTTAGTGTGTGATGTGTGATAATCCATTATTTTGATATCAGAGTAAAAGGATGCTCTCCCATCCACATAGGTTGACCAGAGCTAACCACATTACCTCAGCAGGTTACCAGTGTGGGAAAGGTCTTGTCACGCTTCACAGGGACAGTGATGTCACTGGAGCTTGGTCCCAGGAATATTTGGGAACAAGGCTATTGCTTAGGATCCAGAACCACTGTGTGGAGATAACCATCTACAGGACTTTTCTGCTTTTTCCAGGTCCATGGAAAGCCATCATTTTCCAAGGATCAGCTTGGTACACTTACCAGGGAGTCCCTCAGCCTTTCCTGTTGGGCTTCGCTCAGGGGGGTTGTGGAGTCTCCTTCTCTGGAGACATTCCAAACCCTCTTGGATCTGTTCCTGCGTGACTTGGTCTAGGTGACCCTGCTCTGGCAGGAGGGTTGGACTAGATGATCTTCTAGGTCCCTTCCAACCCCTACCATTCTATGATTCTATGATTCTTCACAGTAGCAAGGGCTGATGATTTGGAGAGATAGGGAAGACAGTTTTCAAGGTCAGTACCCTGCAGCTCCTGTCTTCAAGACTACCTGTGTTCCAGATGAAGGAGCTGTCTTCTGCTCATGGGCACAGCACCACGACAGGTCTCACCCAGCCCTGACAGGGAACAAAAATGTCAATTCTGTTCAAAAAAATTAATACTAACATCATCCTTCCACTTTTTAACACAACAAAAAAGTGAGTCAGAGGAGAAAATGCTCTCTCAGCTGTTCCCGAGGGAGAACAAACCCCAGCCACACACTACTGGCCATCCCACCCAGATGCCTGGGCAATGTGCATGTGTGCAGTGCAGGGTGGCCACAGTCCCCACGCAGCCCACGGGCCCTCACTCAGCCCAGGCATCGTGGCTGGGACCCTGTGACACCCATGAGCAGCCACTGCAAGTCACTGCTTCCCTCTTGTGGGCAAACTTGGGGTAGGAGGAGGGGAGCACCTGGGGAACCCTTGGCAAGGCTGGCACCCACCAAAGCATCCCCCTTGCCTCGTCTAACACACCGAATGGTGAATCCCTGCTAGGCAAGCTGCACTTCCCTTCATCTGAGAAAACAAATGTGTGGAGAACCCAAAAGGCTCATGGAGCCACACAGACCCTTGTGGTGGGCCAAAGGGTGCTCCACTGATCAGCTGGCATAGTCAGATCTTGCTCACTGCAGGTACAGATAGTGGCACCGAGCCAACTGATGGGAGTGAAGGATGTGTGATGATGCAGGGACCACAGTCTTGGGCCATCTATAACAATCTGCTTGAATCTTCTGTTGAGGAGGATTTGGCTCCTCCACAGGCAGAGCAAGATGGTCAGTGCTGGCTGGAACACAGGAGAAGAATCCAGTCTGACCATTGCCATAACAAACCACAGAGCATTGAGAAGCAGACAGCAGAGAAGAACAGAGCAACATCTCCACAAGACCTACTGGCTGCTGGGACCTGTGGTTCCCTGTCTGGAAACCCAGAGTGCTCCAAGCCCTGAGAGCTTCCAAGCCTTTGGGAGGCCATCTAGATCCCCAGGTTGGGACTAGAAGGAAAAAAAAAATGAAAGGCCAAAGGAGCTGTTTGAATTCCCTTCAGAGGTGCATTGGGTAGCAGGATATTCCCAGTTGCTCCCAGAGACATTGGGATAGCCCTGAGGGATGCTGTAGGATGTCTGAAGAAGAAAAAGAAAAAGGCTGAAAAGAAAAAGCGGGGGGAACTGAGCAAGAATATGCAAACTCAGCTAAGACCTGCAAGGAAATTATAAAGGCCAAGGAAAAACAGAGAAAAATAACACTGCCAAGAGGGCTACTGGGAATAAGAAGGAATTTTGCAAATTGCAGCAAAGGGAAAGCAAATACAGTGTGAGTCAGCCCATTAATAAATGAGAGGGGAACACAAATTAATGAGAATTCAGAAGCAGCTGAGGTACTGACCTGCTTTCAGATTTTCTATTGCATTCCCAACACAAGAGGGTTTTAGGAGATGTTAACCCTTTCCTCTGTACCCTGAAGGACTGGGCATGACATTGGTCAGTCCAGAAAGACTGAGATTTCTGAAAGAGCTTGTGGTGCCATCACAAAGCTTTTCATGCACTTGTGCAAAGTCATCACAGATGAATCACAAGTGGCCATGAACACCTCAGCTGCCCTGCTCCCCACTGGGCACCCTTCTCCTGTCACTCTCATGTGGCTGGGCTCATAGAGTCGTAGAATCGTTTTTGTTGGAAGAGACCTTTAGGGTCATCAAGTCCAACAGTCCAGCAATGCCAGGTTATATGAGTTTCATAAGAAAGCCTATGGAAGGTCTTCTCTCTCATGTGCCCCACACATCCTCTTCATTCTCCCACTGCTTATTTTGCCTATCAAAACTATTTGTTTTGAAACAATTTTCCCAAGCTTTTTTTTGTACCCAGATAGGGTCATGAGCTCACATGGGGAAGCAGCTCCTCTTTCTCACAGGACAGAATCCTACTCAGCCAAAGCAGCTTCTGAGTCACACTGATTTTTGTCCTTCATAGCAGCCAAAAGACCCTTCACAGAAATCATCCTTCCAGGAGACACTTGATGACTTTCATACCCTGATTTTGCAAAGAGAAGCCCATTTGCAGGCTTATTTGAGGCAGCAAGATTAGGGAAGCCAATAATCAAAGTTGCTGTGGCCTCTGACAAGACTTGCTTTTGCCCTTAGAGCATGACAACATCAGCAACAATGGCAATCCCATGTACACACCATGGATTTGTGCAAGGTGAAGGGTCTGTGTGCAGCCATGAAGCCATGTCACCACGAGTTTCAGATGGAGCTTGTCTGGGCTGTGTGCTTGAATCCTTTATTTTTAACCTGACCTCTTCTTGACTTTCATATCTGCAGCTACAACTGGATCCTTGGAGCCAAAAGCCTCCCAGAAGCAGTGGTGGGGTTTCCAGGAAGACTCTTTCCAAACAGTTATTATAATGTGCATTGTCAGTTCAGAGCCAGTGAGCTTCCCTGCCCTGTTGTCATTACAAGACAGAAAACATGAGGTGTAGGATGTGAAGAACCTCAGAGAAACCAGAGAATCATATATAGATATCATAGAACCTGCTTGGTCCCATTTGGTTCCTTTGAGGTTTGCACTGCACCAGGAAACCTGTCCATCCAGCACTTCTTGGGCATTTCACAATTTACCCAAATGAAAATTTCCCTGCCCTTCCCAAGAACACACTTGGCCTTCACTCCTGTAAAGCTGTTTAGAAAGGTGCCCCAGAGGAACAAAGCCCAGAAACACAGTTAAACTACAGAGTAGGTGGTAGTTTTTCCTTCTCTCACATCATCTCCCACTCCAGTCATAGCCAAGATAGGCACAGTGCAGTTCAATTTAAAATATCATGGAATTGGCTTAAGCGTCCTGAAATCTTGTTTGAATATTACATTTGTTAATTTGGTTTATAGACCTTCTGCTTTTGGGGTTCTTAAGCTGCTTTCAGAACAGTCTGTCAGCTTTTTTCCTCTGTAACTGGGAGGATTATGAAAGGATTTTTATTTGAAATGCAACCAGAGAGCTGTAGGAATTCAGAATACTCCAGCATCTCAGGTTATTAGGGAAACAACTACTGGCTGAAAACATGTGCATTGGTACCACCACAGTCACCCACGTGTGCTCGTGCCCAGTGGTTTGTGAGTAGTTCCCATCTGTATTCTGGCATCGATGGGATTGCCAGTGACAGACTGAAGCAATTCAATCATCTTTAAAACATCAAACTCCAGAAGCCATGAGACTGGCTTAAAAACTGTGATTCTTCAATAGAATACTTTTATTTGTCTCCAGCAACCAGAGCTTAAGGAAAATGATAATTTTAGAGAGACTGGCAATACTATTACCTGGGTGACACCTGATAGAGCTAGGAGTGGAGACAGAGCTTCATTCTTAGTTTTTAATGTTTTTTGGAGCTTCCCCAGTTTTTCACTTTTTGGATGAAAACTTTCCAGTTTTGTCGTATTTTCATCTGCTATTGTTGAAGTTTCTTCTTAATGTTAATGCAAAATAGCTCTGGATGAAATTTGATTTCTCCCATTCTTCACATTTTCTCTTGTCTTCTCCCACTAAGCAGTTTGTTGTCCAAACCAGTTCCAGCCACACATGCTGGACAGGAGCCCTCAGCCTACGGATATTTCAGTGTGGCTGAAGAGATGCTCAGCAGAGCAGGCAGGACACATCTTGCCCTTCCATTCTTTGAAATCACACGAGCGTGATCAGGGCATGTGGGGAATAAATGTAAAACCACAGCTGAACACCCAGCCCTGCTCAAAAACACCCGGGAGGCAGGATGTAACTGAGACCTGGCTCTGCCTCCTCTGTTCTGCACAGTCACAGGTGGGTCCCACAGCAAGGTCTGGTGTTAAGGCAGTGTTTCCTATTATAAAACACTGTTTTCAGTTACTTACATTTCACCAGATTTTAACCACTGGGCTATTTCCCATCTCGGCCAGTGACAGAGCCGTCTGCCTTTATAGTCACCAGAGAGAAATGGGGGCTTCAAGGGAAAAAATCACATCATCCTGAGGCAAGCACTGCAGGTAGGACAGTTTCTTGGCATGAACTGACACTGTAGAAGGTGCCTACACAACTGTCTCTCCCACAGATAACTGGAGTCTACAGGTGATCCAATTCATCCCACCCTCACATGCTGGTTTGGCCTGGATTGACTGCAAGGGAAACTTAAACCAGAGGGGCTGGGCCAAGAAGAAGTGTTTGGTCTTTGCTTATAGAATTTGTTTTTATGTGAGTGCCTGGTATGAGCATCATAAAGGTTTCTGTTCACACGTAACTAGAGAGGACCCAAGGAATTGGGTCTTTCTGAAGATTCTGCCCATTCTTCTTCTGCAGTTGATGATGATGGGATCTTAGCTAGCGAAGGGCATCTTAGAGCATTTGCAACCACGCATCCAAACATAATAGACACAACGCTCAAGAGGAGCTCTTCCCAGATTTATGCAAGATGGACTGCTCCACATAGTCCAGCAGTGGAGCAGTAGATGGGAGAAGAATATGACAGAAATGGACCAGAATAAAAAAAAAACAATGTAAGATGAGACTAAAATATAGCTGACACAGCACAGTGATAAAGGCCCATGACCTCAGCACTGGGGTTTGTGAAGGGCCAGAAAAGCAGGTTAAGAGGCCACAGCATCAAAGGAAACCCCTGACTGAAGCCAACTCGAGGACACAGGCAGGTGTTTGTGAGCATGGCTGTGCTGGAAGAGAGGAGTTCAGCGTATTGCTAGATGGAGACTAAAGCCACCCCAACCTCTCCAGCTCTCTGAACATCTCTGATCTCTCTCCAGATTTCTGTGCCAGGGCTGGCATTGAGATCTAACCATGTGAAGAAGAAGGGAAATAATGTCCAGGACTAGAAGAAATGAGTTGTGGAAATCCCTGAAGCCACAACAAACATGCCTCTGTGCTTCTCCCACCCACTGGGTGTAGAAAAAAAGAACAGTAACAGTGATGGACAGGAGACTAGAACATTAGTAACAAACAGAAGGGCCATACCAGGAGCCATAGCCATCACCCTGGAGCAGACCAGTCCAATCAAGCCCCAGCTTTCACCAAAATCATCACCATTTCAGCCAGGTTGGGTGCTTAGGTACAAACCTCACCTTAAGCTAAAAACAAATGCAGATGTCTGAAATAAGTACATCCCACATGTGGGTACAGTGCTGGCAGTGTTGGTCTCCCAGTAGCCTGGCCTGAAGGCTGGCCAGTGATGGAAGAGGGGTGGCAGAGGGCTGGGGTTTGGGGTTGGAAGGTACCTGCAGAGAGCTCTGTACTTCGGACCAGTGCGGCTAGATGGCACTGTGTACTCTTCCAGAAGTGGCACGTCCAAGAACAGTTCTCATGCCCAAGAATTTAATATCCCGAGTGTTTTCAGTCACTGCTGAACCTCTGCTCTGAGAGGCGGCTTATCTGAGGGATGGCGTGGGCTGTTGGGAGTTTTGTCATGGCCAGGGCACACATGACCTTCTCAGGGAGGAGAGCTCTGGCAGTTTTTCTGTTTCTGGAGTGACATAATAAAGGCAAATCTGCATTTGAGGCACACACACACACACACACACACACACACACACACACAAAGCCATTTCCAGACACCCACAAAGAGCAGAAACAGGAGCTGAGGAGTGAGACTAAGTGTGAACTGACACCACTGCACCTATGGAGAACCCCATGATTATGTCCTGTTTATCCACATCCTGGGAGGAAGGAGAGACACCCTAGAGTCCTTATGCAACAGAGCAGTGGGACAGGGTGTCCCCATGCTGATCTGTCAACACTGGTGTGAGAGACAGGGACCTGGACTAGGGGTTGCCAAACTCTGGGAGACACATTTCAGCTTCCTCTCTCCAGCAGCAAAAAAAACCAAAAACCACCTCACACCATCTCTGACTTTTAAGAAAGCCTGCAAGTTGCTCACCAGGATCTCCAGGAAGCCTGGAAGATACTTGGTCACCCAGACAATGGTCAGAGGTTGAAAAAGGAGGGAAAGGACATTAGATATGAATGGAGGACTGGATGAGCTGGGTCAGGTAGCAGACAGAAGGACTGTGAAGCCCTGCTACTGCTTTTTGGTGATTCAAAACTGATTTGGGGGTCAAACGGAAATGAAAACCCAGAAGCAGCCTTTCCAACAGTCTGGCCCCTTGCTCCTCTCTTCTCCCAGCTGGTGGGCTGAAGCTGGGAGGCTGGAAGACACAACCAGCCATGGTCCACCAGCTGGGAGCCCGCCATCCCTCTCCCAGCGGTCTGCACGGGAGCCGGGAAAGTTTAATGTCTCAAGAGCTGGGCTCCCATGTTCTCCTCTTGCTACCAGCTGGTCAGGCTGGCTGCCAAGGGTATGCTGGCAGGAAACTGGGCAGTTTTCCATCAGGATTTCATCCGCAGAGACGGATCTCAGGGGAATATTTCCATCCTGATGAATCAGCAGTCTCTGGTGGGAGATGGGCTGCCCGCTGGAGGGGTTAAACTCCAGCCCTCAGGAAAGGTGCAAGTCCCCACATCAGGCAGGTGTCGGCTAATCCATCCCCCCCAAAAAAACCATCCCCCACTGGAGGCCTCTCCCTAATCTGTTACAGTCGGTGTTTGCCCTCGGGCCGCGGATCTGATATCTCTTTTGAGCTCAGTGTTGGTATTAACTATTATAATTCTGGATATTCTTGTTAGCCATGCAACTGTCCAGCCTGGGCTGGAATCTCACTTAACTTTTCAGCTTCAGCAACATCCTGTGGCAAATTGCTCCATGCAGAGACACTTCTGTTTATCATCCCTGGCCACCACCTGTTCATCTCACTGCGTTCCAGAGCAGACCCTCTCTGCTGCCCTGCCTTGCCCTGCTCTCTGTTCAACACCAAGAAATCTTGTCCCTGGCCCTTTATTGCAAAAATCTGTGGGTTTTGGTGGGCTGAGGAAAATGCAGTGGGATGTTGGTTCCCTTCTCAAATCGCCCTGGCAAGATGGCTTCACTGATGCATCAACTCGTGGCAGTCAACTGGTGTTCATGGGGAGTGTTTGCCTGAAGAAGAGCCCTCCCATGTGAATAAGACCTGAGCCCCATGCAGACAGTGCAGCCCTGGGGTCAAAAGCACCAGTGCAATAGGATGGCAAAAGGTAAATGGTTACTAACATTTGCTAGGACAGGAGCAAGAGGTGGCTTTCTGCTCCTGCTCCGTGTGAGACTCCTATTCATCACGTGGGAAGCAGGTGTAGAGCTTAAATGGAGACCAAATGGCAGTGAGACAGAAAAACGTTAACAAGACAAAAATCAGCAAGTGTTGCACTGAGCTCTGTAGTGTGATTAATAAAACAAACACATGAAAAAAAAATAAATCTCTGTTTCAACACATGGCCAGAAATGCCGAGTGTGGTGCTATCAGGGCTACTCTGCCCTCTGAATACCCACCTTTCTGTTTGTGTTCATGCTAAAATACTCTAATGTGCTTTCAATTTTTTTTTTTCTTATTTTTATTTTATTTTTACAAATGCTCAAACTTTCCTGCCACAAATTATTCTTGGCTGGGTTACAAGCAGAATGGCCGTGTATAGCCATTTCTTTACCAAAAAAAAAAAAAAAAAGAAAAAGAAAAAAAAAGAAAGAAAAGAAAGAAAAGAAAAAAAAGAATAGAAAGAAAAATGGTTTATGAGATATTTTGGTTCAATGTTTTTATTCTATTCTAACATGCAGTGAAAGTTCAGTTCTCACCTTTTTTCACCCAAAACCCCCTCTTGAGCTTTTAAGCTCAACCTCCATCAGCTTTGACATGATCTCACCTTTACAGACCATGCACTTGGAGAGCACAGTTCTAGGAACAAATCCTGGGACCCTCTCCCTCTGTGGCCTCCATTTTCACTGCCTAGGACTGTTGTCAGGACAGGCTGGCACTGAGAGCCCAGCCATGTAAAATCACAACCTGAGGCTCAGCAAAGTTGTGACCCATAAAACCCATGATTCAGCTGGTAATAAACGAGTAAATCTTCCTTGCCTTTTGCTCCCAGGTGCTCTCAGGTTGTGTTTTTGAACCACGAGGACTAGAAACTGCTTGGGGGACAGGCTATGAAAGCAGGTTTTCCTGCAAGCACACCACAGCGATAAACCCAGAATTCAAGGGAAACAATGAGCATCGTCAAGACTCATAAAGAGCTTTGCTGCAAGAATTGGCACCTCCAGCAGCCCAGCGCAAATAACCCCATATCATGGGAGTTCATGGGCAGATTTAAGGTAATTAACCCCCAAGAACATTAAGTCCAAGCAAAACTAATTACTTTCACAGAAAATGTTAAAAAAAAAAAAAAAAAAAGAAAGAAAGAAAGAAAGAAAGAAAAGAAGATTGTTTTACAGGCAATGTTGTTTTTTGGCCTGTCTCTTCTGGAAAATAGCACCGGTTGCATGGAATCAGTTTTATTAACTGACAGTGCTGTGAGAGGATTTACGGAGAGAACTGTTTGATGGCCTTTTAATTACAGACCTGATGTCCATTACCAAAGCTGACAAGATGCACATGGTGACAAAAGAGAAGATTGTCTCTCAGCTGGAGACCTTTCACAGCCTGGTAGAGATACAGGTCAGAAAGGTGGATTTATTTATTTTTTTCTGAACTTCTTCCTCTAATGAGTCCTAAATCAAGCCTTAGCAGCATTTCTAGGAGTCACTTAAGGGCACAAACCTGTCGATGTCTCATTGAGAGAGGTGGTTTTCATCCCCTTAGAAGTAGTTTTGCTGGGTTTCCTTGGAGAAAAGCAAGAGGCAGGACCTCAATTCACACTGCTTGTTTGCCATCCAGCCTTCCCAGCACCTCTCAGCACTGCCCTGGCACCCATCATCCCCCACCACGTGGAAAGGGACAAAACAATGCCCATAGCAGACCGTGGTACCCCAAAAACCCTGCTGTCTGGTCCTGCAAGGACAGATTGCCTCACCAGCCCCGGAGATGAGGAGGTCTCGCCTTGCTGGAGATTGTTTGGGTAAGTTGTGATGGATCGTGCCCCGATGTCGAGAGTTGAGGTGCAGTGGGAGGCTGAGAAACTTAACATTGAAAATGTTTTAAAGCAAAGGGAACATCAAAAGATGTCCAGGAAACGGCAAACACCCAAAGTTCAGCAATCTCTGAAACAGAACCCCTCCTCCCATCTCCACGTCTGGATAAGAGAGACTCCCAAGACAAAGGGCAATCAAGATCAGAGAAGATGGTAAGCTATAAATCAGCCACCTCTGCCCTCCAGGCTCAGGAAACCCTTGGAGCCTCAAGACACAAATTCAAACAGCCAGATGACTCCTCCCAAATCCTCCTTGAGGGACTTGCCCCAGCGCAGCCCCCAAGCCTTCCTCCAAACTCTGCCTAGCTCATGGAGATGCTGGGTGGGGAGCACAAGCCATTCACTGTAGGGCTGCAGTTTTTTCCTGATGTGCTAGGTTTAATCTCTTCCAGAAAAAGCCAAATCAACCTTAAAATCCTCATACTCATTGTCTGCCACTGCAGCACCATTCTTCTATAAATGCAGAGGTTGAATACATGGCTAGAAACCTTTGAACCCAGTGGAGTTCAGCCCTGCACACCTACCCAAACAGGCCTGAGCAGTAGGCACAGAACTTGCAGGAGCGTTTACCCCACAGCACTTCAGGAGCCACTCTCTGGCATGGGTCAGCAACTTCTAATGGCCAGGGGTGAAGGGGTGAGCCAGCCCTGGACTTTAACACGCATTTCTCAAGTGGGCAGGCTCGGAGTAGGCTTTCCTGGTGGTGGGCATGCCTCTCACTGGTGTTGATGCCAAGCTGAGATCCTTCCCTTCCATATGAAGAGCCTCCTCCACCTCCGAGCATCTCACTGCAACACAGGGGACAGTGCAGAGATGGGAGATGAGAAGACATATCTGGAATAGGACAGAAGTGTGGGGCAGGCTTTGCCCTTTAGACGGGCCCACGGTGGAGCAGCCGTGCAGGGAGCACAGCATGTCTCTGGTGTAAGGGGATACGGTCCTCAGTGGGTGCTGGCTCCGGTTCAGGGGGATGTTTTATGAGCACACATGCATTAGTGCAGTTGCCAGGTTACTGAGCAGACAAACTATCTCCTTTCTGGGTGAGATCTCATGCCCATGAAGCTATGGGTCAGGAGAGAAGGTGCCAGCAGCCCCAGCCTGTGCGTCAAGATTCAAAGGTCTTCATTATAGCCTCAAGACAGGGAGAAACTGAGTGGCACCCCATTAGTGCCTTGTCTGGGGTTCCCCTACCCTGAGCAGACTGATTCTCCCCAGCTTCATCATCTATCTGTGTCTAGGTAGCACTGACACTGGACTGATGCTGGCAACAGGCACCCACATAAACTTGGCTTAGGGAAGGTCACAGCAGGTGCAAAGGCCCAAGGAATGACCAAAGGGTCTGCAGGAAACCCTTTTCTTAGGAAAGCTTTCTGGATTCCCCTGATGTTGGGAAGGTTTGGGGTGGTGTGCATCCCCTTCTACCCCTTGGGGAAGGTCCAGTGTGGGAGGCAAATGCAGGAGGGAACCCTTGACTGAAGGTGACTGATGCACACTCATGGTGAGGACCAACTTTGGGAACATGCCCAGGACAAGTGAAATGAGTGCCTGAAATGGGACTTTCTAAACATAGTGTGAGCCTGTGAGAATGGGAAATGAACGAAGGGCATTGCTGAGGTTCTTCCCTAGCTCCCCCACTTCTGGCAATAGATTGACTCAGGAGCACAGGGAGAGATGGAATAGAGGGAGGTGTTGGGAGAAAGGTGTGGTGTGAGCTGGTTTTGAAAGAGCCATGATGGGAGCAGTGGTCTGTTGAGTTGGAGAAGGAGAAAGCAGCATCAGGATTTGGTACAGGGAGAGTGGCAGTGAAGCTGGAGAGGGACAGGAGTCATGCTGGGGTGGGCTAGAGAGGAAAGGTTTGAGGTAGGCAGAGAAAAGCTGTGGGCAAAGGACATTGCATGTGATGGAGACGTTTTGGGGGGGGATATAGAGGGTATAAGGGTTTCCAGGGTCAAGAAGCAACCATAGGGTTCCTAAAGCACAGGGAGGGAGCAGGTGCCCCCCACAGAGGGCACGAGAGGGTCCTGGGGGCTGTGCAGCAGAGTGGGCACATGAGAGCAGATGGGGCAAAGTGGGGGGTAAAGATCCCAGCCGGGCAGGCATGGAGCTGTTACCCCTGCTATGTGCCTGGCTGCTGGGTGGAGGTGGGGGCTGGCTCAGAGGTGTTTCCTGGGCACCAAGCCACCGGGGTTTCCCCTGGGAGCTGTAACTCCAGCTCGACCCCCGTCCTGCTGTCAAGCCCTGCGCCCAGAGCTTGTTATTGCAGGTGCAGGGCAGTCCCCCCCTCCACTGCTTGGCCTGGACCTATCCCCACCAGCCACCCCTGCAAGAAGCAGCTAGGGGTGCCTCAGTGGTGCCCATGCTTCAGCCTGCCAGGTCCCCAGTCTTTTTCCCCTGCAAACCCCCCCCCCCCCCCCCCCCCCTTTTGTTTTTCTTAGGGGCAAAAGGGAAACTCCCAACTTATGTCAGTGTAAGAGTCAAGCCCAAACCCAACCCATGTCCACAGCTAGCAGTACTGGAATACTGATAATTTAGTTTATACTCTGAAAAGTATTTTTAAAGTAGCATTTTATTTGGAAAGCTAAATTGCTATGCATAGACAAACATTCATTTAATAAAACAAAACAGCTTTTCCTAACTCTGACACAACTATCACAAGTAGGTATTAACATGCTCTATTTTTTGTGACACTTTAAAAATAAATGTGCAATTATTTCATCATAATACAAGCATAATTTGATCTCTAGATCATGCTTATTTGTCAGTGGTGTCTATGATAAAGAAAATAATATTCAACTGATCTTGTGATGAAACTTACTTTGTGTGACTGGAAATTAAAAATGCATTATGTATTTTCACACTACCTGAATTTTTATCAGGAACACTGGCAAACAGGGAACAAAATGTCACACAATACTAATTTTACAAATGAGTTTTCCAAATACAAGTATTAATCATTCTGTGGAGGAGGTACAACAAGGTCAATTACAGCTTATATTGTGCTTGGATGACAGGCTCTGTGTGGCAGAAGTACTTTTATTTACTCATTTATTCACTAAAGGGATGGAAAAATCAAATCAAGGGAAACAAAAAGCTTGCAAACATTATCATGATGTGTTTCTTAGTTCTGAATTAATGTTTTCCCTGAATTCCTGAGATGAGATATTGTGCAGTTGCTAAGATTAGCACGGATGTGGCTATTATCTGCTTATGGTGCCTTCATGTTTGCTAGTAATATATGACCATTTTCTTATTTTATATACTTATATTTATATATACTTATTTTTTCTTCTCACATTGCAGAATTTGGAAATCAGGACAGATTCAGCAAAGGCTTTAGCTGAGTCACTAGACAGAGCTGAGTCTCCCACATTCCCCTACTTGAACACACTGCTGCGAATACTGACCACTCGCTGCATGATGCAGGCTGTTTATTTCTGCTCTGGGATGGATAATGATTTTCATCACTATGGTTTGGCTTCACCTATCTATACCCACTTCACCTCACCTATTAGAAGGTATTTTTATTTTATGAAAAGTTCAGAAAACAAGTGATTTGTTTGTGAAGAAATTCTCTTTTCAATTGTGGTGTTACCCATTTAAAACAAAATACTGTTGCTTGTTCAGCTTTAGATTTCAAATGAGACAGCAGTGGCTTTACATGTAAGCTCCCAGGGTCACTGTCTGTGACTCCTAAGTTCCAAAATTATTATTTTAAGAGTAATAAAAATAAGATAGATCCATCCCTAATGTATATCTCTGGGATAGAAATGAACTTTGGGATCAGTTAGCATCTCTGCATCAGAGTTTGGTCATTTGTTTTTCTTGTGAAAACTGTGTATAAATTTTGAGGGTACTGTGTTTTACATATAAAACATAGCTAATTTAAAACTTGCTGCTGTTGCTTCATTGCTTTTTGTTTTTTCTTTTAACCAAGAAATATCTGAGTTTTGAGGAAAATAATTGTCATATTTTGCTGCATAAAAACATTTCAAGTTACAGGTGGATTGAAATCTCTGTGCATTTGTGTGGATAATTTGTAGAACTTCTAAGAGTTCAGGAGTAAATTTTAGTTGTAACTTATTTATTTTAGTTTTAACTTATTTATTTTAAAGTATGTTTTGTTATGTCATTGCTCATTTAATCTCATCTTTGCAGGTATGCTGACATTATAGTACATCGACTTCTAGCAGTGGCCATAGGAGCAGACAGTACTTACCCAGAACTTACAGATAAACACAAACTAGCAGAAATGTGTAAAAATCTCAATTACAGACATAAAATGGCCCAGTATGCACAGAGAGCATCTGTTGCATTCCACACACAGGTAAGTAGCTCTGAGATGCAGGGATTCATTATGGTTGCTTTTCAAAGAAGGGAGGGAACACTGGGTTGTGCTTTGGTAGAGCAAAACCAAGCAGATCTGCAGGAATGATTTAAGAATGAGGGCTGCTGCTTTCAACAACAGCTTCAACATTGTGTTGCTGGCTCTGAAAAATTTAAGAGTAATATCATACTTTTATTACAGCTGTTCTTCAAAAGCAAAGGAGTAGTGAATGAAGATGCATATATACTATTTGTAAGAAAAAATGCAGTTGTGGTTTTGATTCCCAAGTATGGGTTAGAAGGAACTGTTTTCTTTGAAGAAAAAGATAAACCAACACCAAGACTGGATTACAACCCTGAGGTATGTTTTATGAGGTGTATTTTTAAATACCTTTGCTTTTTGATTTGGTGAGCAGAATGACTGAATTTAGTTGGATTTAGAAGGGTTAGACAGACAAATTCTAAATACATGTTTATTAATCTGGAGTAGCAGTGCCACTGTGGTCTTCATATGTTTAAATAAATGAGTTCAGACAGGAACTGATTTCTGTAACAGATAAATATCTCATGATCAGATTAAACACCACCACAGTGTATATACTTATATATACTTCTATATTGTGACACTCCAAACATGCAGGACAGTAATTTGTCTTCATTTTATTGACAAGTAACATAAATTATATCCTGAAAAGTATGTATTTGTATAAAACAATAAACAAAAACCCCTTTGAACTGTAGGTGCCATCACTGACTGTGGAAGACACCACCCTGCACATGTTTGATCAAGTGAAAGTGAACATTATGTTAGATGCTTCTAACATCCAACATCAGAAAATTCGGATGGTGTTGGTGGAACCCAAGGTAAGGCACCAGGTTTGTGAAACAGAGAACCCTGTCACCTCTCAGTAATCTTAAAAAATCAGCCTATCCTGAAAATTTGACATTTAACCCAGAAGAAAAGGAGAAAATAACCCCAAAACCCAGCAGATTGTAGTGATTGGTTCATAAATACTCTCAGTAAAAAAACAGGTCTATTTTTACTGGCCATTGAAAAGAAAAAGGTCTCTAATTTCCCTTGTGGGATATTTCCACTGATGGGAAAGCTGATGATTTGCTGAAGTAGTATCTTTTGAGTTCCATTAATCAAATTAAACCAGTGGTAAAACTAAACCATCTACTGCATTTAAGCAGTAAGTTGCTAGGTGGCTCTTTCACACGTGCTTTTAGAACTCCTTTGGAGCATATGTTAAAATTCAATTAAAAACCTTCTAATCTTTTTTTACTGCAGATACTAGGAGGTGATGCACCTGCAGACCTATCTACAGAGACAAGCAGCAAGAGTGAACCAGAAAAAAAGAAAAAGAAGCTCCAAAAATAGCTGGATCTAAAAGCTAATAAGTTACACATTGATTATTTGGATTTACATTTTTTCCCTATGGGCAAAATGCTGTAAACAGATTGTTTACTTCTAAATACACTTTTTAATCATTTGTAAAACTGGCATTTTAAAAAAAACAAACCTTTTTATGAAGATGTGGAGAGCACTGGACTGTGTTTTTATTTCAGTTAAAACCTTATACTCACTGAGCCCATTTTGTAACTGGGGTGATTCCCCTCCTCTGTTCCCCAGTGCCCACCCCTCCAAAAAACATCACAACAAAACAAATACACAAGGCCACCTGGTCCAGGCAGCAGTGGAAAGATGCTGCAAATTGATGTTTTATTTATTTTTACCCCTACAATCTAGTTAAGAAAGAGGCACCTTTATTCTGTTTGACTGGTTTACAGTTACAGAGGTGAAAAGACTCATTAGAACTATTGAAATTAATGTAAACAAGTGACAGCTCTGTGCAAAATGTGCTGACTGATGAATTAGCAAGAGAAACAGGATGGGCAAATGATTCCCAGGGTCATTTGCACAGTAGGATTCTTCTACAGGACAGATACACAAAGTTAATATATGCACATTTTCATGAATTAAATAATTATTTTCTCTAATTGAAGCCTATGAAACAGGACAGAAACCAGACTACATTTATTTAGGGGGGTTGTTTAATGACATCTCCCAATCATCCATTTCTGCAGTTGCTTTTCCCTTGAATAAAATGCACAAGGTATAACTAAAGAGTTCAGTGATTGGTTTGATGAGGCTTTTTGGGAATACTTCAAAACCCTCAGATCATTGAACATGTAAAAATAGAATTAAAAAATCAAAATATTAAAAACAAATTACAGTGCTGAATTATACACATCATGCTGAGCAGTTCAGAAACAGGTAATTTGGACCACCCTGCTTCTCACCTCCCCCTACAGCAGGACTGAAAGGGCCAATAACTGTATGACTGATGAGATTCTGCAGCTGATAAGCAGATAAACCTGTAAGTTTCCATTATTCTAAATGTAAAAATATTTTTCTCTTCCCATTTTCTAGTCAGTGATGTATTAGTGTGTGTTGTGAGGAAACTGTGATGATGATAAAGTATTTTACATCATATCATAGTATCCCTTGGCTTTTCTGGGTTTTAACTCTTAGGGAAGATAAGGATTTTGTTATTGTCAGGGTGATGTGTTTTGTTTTCAAAAGGAGCAGCTACTTGAAATTATTCCAGTATTTTTTTCACAAACCAAAGGAGGCAGAGCAGTCCCCAGACACCAGCCCTTACAAGTGCATGAGGTCAGTAGGTCTGTCTGGAAGCAGAAAGGAGCACATCAGCCCCTCTTTTTACATTATCAGAACCTCAAAAGGCAGCTTGCATCATGCAGTATTTTTTCTAAATACATCCAGTTAATTTTGAGTGCCCAGAAGGAGATGTGGCAGACAATGAAATAGCCTTTGCCATTCATTTATCAAAGGCAAAATGAAGAGGTTCTTCAAGCTGGCCAGTGAATGACCATACTTCAGGATAATTTAATCAGAAAAGCTATTTCTGTTATTTAGATGGTGTATTTAGTGCAGAAGGGAATGCCTACAATTTGAGGTGTGAAAAAGGAACCCTATGGTGTGTAATGTTTCATAGCTGAAATGAAACTCCAGAAACAGACCTGACATCTGAGATGTTTCTGAGGGCCTCTAGTGAAAGGATGAGGGGTAATGGGTTTAAATTAGAGGAGATTGAGACTGGATCTCAGGAAGAAGTTCTTTCCCTTGAGGGTGGTGGCTCAGTGGCACAGGCTCCCCAGGGAGGTGGTTGAGGCCCCATCCCTGAAGCTATTGCAGGGGAGGTTGGCCAAGGCTCTGAGCAGCCTGGGCTAGTTGAGGGTGTCCCTGCTCCCTGCAGGGGCTGCACTAGATGCCCTTTGGAGGCCCCTTCCAGCCCTAAACATTCTATGATTCTACTCAGCAATACTCTTTATTTTTAGTAAACACATTTGCAAACGTAACTGCTTTGTACAGCCCAGCAACTGTAACTCACCTTTGCCATTGATTGGAGAGAATTATGAAAAACAGAATCTGTTACAAGGTCATGAATAACATTTAAACTTCAACCTTTGTGTCTTGCTTTTGAGCTAAAAACCTTACAAGTAAAGCCAAGAACATTCTGAAGGCCCCGGTCAATAAAATAAACTTTCCAGAAGTCACAGCTCATTCTCACTTTAACAAAAATTCCTCCTCTAGAACTTAACAATTCAGTTTTATTTCCAGCCCTGCTTAAGATTTCCAAATGGATAACTCAGGCCTTGGGTTCAACTAGTGTCCATCTAAAATGTGTGACAGAAAAACTGATTAAACTGATATAGAAGTAAACATATCATGTTTGATGACTAGGAACCAGAAGTATTTTTTTAATTACTATTTTTTCAATGTTAGAACTAAACCCAAATGATGTTTTATTGATGGTGTGCAAGTTTCCTCTTTTATTTAAATAGATTTTGCAGGAAGCCTTCAGTGGTGAACTATTGATAAAACCATTTCAGGAGCTGTTCCATTCATACAGCACTTGCACCCAGCTTTCAGGTCCAACCTGTTGCCCTTTGAGGCTTTGAAAACCTGTTGTCAGTTACCTGCAACTTCAGGTCTGAGTGTTTCAGGCTTAGTAGGGCCATAGCCACTCCCCAGCCACAGCCCATCCCTTTGGCACAAGCTCTTAGTCTGTGGAATAGGAGAGGAAGCAGAACTTCCACCAGTGCCCTGAACCAGGACAGCCTTGCTAGAAAAAAAGCAAACTAGCTTACCTGCAGCATCTGTGAGAATGAGCTTGTCTTCATTATTAAAGCCAACAAAGTTTATTTCAGAGCTCTTCTAGACCCCTGAAATCTCAGTATTCCACTCACCTCTCTTTCCCCTCAGTCATTAGGGCTAAAAGCTTTTAAACACATCATATTTAAGCAAATAATACTTGATTAGGCAAAAGGAGTTTGGGGTTTCCAGATCTTCCTACTTCCACTTTTGTTCATCAGTGGTTTTAAGGCATCACAAGTAGTTTTATATTAATAATCTTTTTGCAATAAGTGGCATGAAAAAGTCAACTCTATTTCTAAATTATTATCTCAATATTTTGTTAGCTTCAGTAAGCAAGATAACAGTATTAGGAATTAATAAGAGGGAAGGAAGTTATGTGTAGTGGCTTCATTTCCTAAAAGGCTGCACCCTTCTCTTAATGATGTATTGAGACTAATTAATATTATTGCATATTATTGCACCTTTTTCCATCCCTTCAGAAGCACCAATTTAGACACAAGTGTTCCCAGGAGACACTGGTGGAGTCAGGTAATCAAGATCAGTACAAATACAATCACTAAAGTAACAACATTATTAAACCAACAGTATATTTCATTTGAAGTACATGGCAAAACCAAATGACAGGTAACACAGTCTTCTGTCAGACCAAGGAAAAAAACTGTTCAAAGAATTGGTAAAAAGCTGCCTATGACAACTCATTACATTGCTAAGAGAATTTTTTTCTTTGTTGGGGAAAAATATGCAATTTCTGTAATTCAAATTAAGTTTCCATACAGTTGTTCACAAGGAAAAAACAATTAAAAAGAGTAGTGTTAAAAATCAAAGTACACATTTGTAACAGCCTACTCTAAAACACATATTCCAGGGACCCATTTCTAGTATACTACTTTCCTCCTGAAAATCTTGAGTTTCATTCATAACATGTTCCTTTGGACTGACAGCACCAGCCACTCCTCCTCTTTTTCCCCAGCCCTGCTCTCATCCTGCTCCCAACAGTTTGTTCCTGGCCAGTGGCTCTGTCCTGGTATTCTTGAAGCCACACCATAATCCTGCTCAAAGGAAAAGCAATACAAAGCTCCTTTTCTCTCCCCAAAATTGAAAATTCCCTTGTGCCTTCAGGAGTTGTGTCTTCAAGTGCTGGTGTTTTTGCAGCTACATTGGCTCCTATGCAAGTTCCTCAGTTTGTTCAGCCTGAAATATTCCACTGGAAGCTGAAGTGACAGTTAAACTTTCAAAACAAGGCTCCTCATGGAACCTCCTCTAATCACAGAAAGAACACAGTTCTGAAAAAAGCCACTATGGTTTCTTTTCTACCCAGTCCAGCTGCCTTAATGTTGGAAAAAGTTAGCTTGATAATACCAATAAATTCATTAACATAACCTGAAAAATACCACATTTATATAAAACTCCTTTAATATATATCAGACAATTTATTACATTTTTAAAAGTAGTTATGTATAATCCAGACAACTGAGGTCATCCATATGAAAGAAAAAAAAATTAGACAATGCAATTTCAGTTCTGACAGACAACTACCTACCATTTTTGTGAAAGCCCTAAACTTGAGTTTCATTTTTATGTTTCCAGGTAGAAAGCTTGCAAGTTGTATTTTGACCAAATACTGTGCTATGTGTGTTTGCTTTTTGGAAACAGGATTGCTTCTCTGGAGATTTGCTTCTCAGCAACTGATGATCCTTGTGGTTTAAAACAGAACACTCCTAGGTTAATAGGGAAAAATTGATTTTAAAACCATTTTTACAAGAACTCCCTGAAAGAAACAAGAATCAAACTTAACAACCTGCAAATTTCAAGTTACAGTGAGTACCTTAGTCTCCCCTCTCTGAAACACAAGAGAGAAAAAAGGAAATATTTTCTCTAGCAGTTGAAGATGAGCTGCATGACTCTGGTGAGTCTCTAGGACAGGTTTGATGTCAGATAATTGATAGTGGTGAGTACATTCACACATTCATACTGATGAAAACATTCAATCCATGGCCAACAGGGTGGCTGGGGCAAGCCTCAGATTAGATGGGTATTTTTAGAGTTTAAAAATCACAGGGGTTGAAAAGTGACCTCTGGAGGTGATCTGGTCCAACCCCCCCAAATAAATCAAGTTAGTCTAGAGCAGGTTGGCCAGGACTGCATCCAGGCAAGTTTTGATATCTCCACCCTCAAAGAAGTTTTTCCTTAAGTTCAGATGGAACTTCTTGTGTTCCAGAGATCTGTCCATCTATAGTCTTCCTGTGAGGGCACTGTTACCCTAATCTTAAATGAGCAGAGCTCCAAATTGATGTAAATGGTGTAAAAACCACCATCAATCTGCTCTTTACCTTGGCAAAGAAGGGGCTTTAGTATGTCAGAATTAAATGTGGGCTGAATGGGCTGCTTGTTTTTATCTGGTACTACTGGTTGGCACCGTCTCCCCTTCAAGGGCTAAATGACAGTAAGCAACAGATCATTAACTACTAAGTTTGCAAGACTTTAATTACCAAGTGAAAGGAGAGGATCTTTGCTCTCTCCTCCAAAGAAATGAGCCTTGTTTCCCTTTCTCTGGAAGAAGTAAAACTCCTTCCTGTCCATCACAAGGTAAAGAGTTCAGGAGTCTTGCTAGACATGGACTGGCTTTTGTCATTTGTTTTGAGGACAGCCTAAAGAGTTTGTAATCAATAACCAAGCCAAATGTTCCCCACCAAGTCAGCACACCAGGTATGATCCTGGAAACTTGAGGGTAGACACTTTTTCCCCCAAAATGTGCTTCTCCACACATTAAAAAAACTGAAGTGCTAAAAATGAGCAGCAAGAACAGAAACAAAAATGAGACAGACTACAACATCAAAACCCATGAGCAGCCTCCCAACTACCCTCAATGCACATAGACCTCAGTTTCCTCAAACTACCACTGCCTTTGTCACTGAACAATCATTTTATTGCCATTCTGTAATATTTGCCCTGCATTTATTCCTTGTTTTCAACATAATACTCAAAATGATGCTATATTAACATGATCTGTTATCACCTGATGGTCTGTCTCTCCCCTCAGGCTCCCTGGAATTGAATAAAACAAGGCACAGATGCTTTTGTTATATTTCTGTATTTACAACCTAACTCCTACCTTTGTTCTAAGCAGGTGAGATTTATTCTGAAAGGTGTTAGTATTTGCATCATTTTCTCTGCAACTATTTTCAGCCCCTGCTGTATCCATAATGCTGCTTCCACAAGTCTGTGTATTATAACCACTGTCCACCTGAAATGAAGAAGCAGGGCTTTAAAAATGGGCTGGAATTTAAAACCAACAAATAAAACACCCCACTGAGATTGTCATAATCAAATGCAAATCACAGCAAGTAACACCTTAATCCAACAAATCAGCTACCACCAGTTAACAAAAGCAAATTGTAAATGGGGTTGTCAGAATCAGTTTGGACTGTTAAGTGTATTGCACTACACAGTGACATAAAAACAACTGATAATTGCTCTGCTGACTCCCCTGAGAGAGGAAAAAGGGATTGGGGAGAAGGAATAAAAGTCACACAGTGACCTGCATGCTACATCCACTAAATGCATATTTAAGTTTGTATGTCAAGTGCAGTTTCACAAAGAAAAAGAAGCCAACTAAAGCAGTTTCTTTTACCTGAATGCTGCTGCTGTCACAAGGAATTGCACTGCTCTCTGCTAGAGGAGACATGCACATGCGAGAGCTTTCAATGCTGAAAGTAATCCCTGTCATGAAGCTGCTCAGAGGTGCATTGCTGGTGCCAGTGGTGTCTTTTATCCAGGTGTTTCCCTCTGACACTTCAGCTGCATCAACCATATCCACAGTATCATTCTCCTTTAAGACCTCTAGGTCTGGAAATGGGGACAGCCTCTGACAAGCCTCAGAGTGCTCTGGTGCAATGGACACAGTTGTCACCAGGAAATGGGTGCCATGTGCAAAAGCATCACCATCCTGCTGACACAGATTTCTGCCATCCTCCATGTCTGGGAAGCCAGCTTCTGCTGGAGAAATATTTTCCTTGTCTTCATTATCCTCACTGTGATTCTCAACTGCAATTGGGATTCTAATGACTGAAGTCTGGTACTGGGCAGCTCCTCTGCATGCTCCAAGCCTCAGAGGGGAGCAATTCTTAATTGGAGAACAACCATCTATGTAAGGACTTCTGGTGCATGGGGATGTCACTCTATTTGAGGAAGAAGGAGCATCTGGAGAACGAAAGGTAAATTTTCTTTGGTCTGTAAAAACAACAAAGTTGCTCTGTCAGATGTCAGTTGGAGTTGTCATCCTCAAAGCCTTGTAAATACTTTGATTATAACCAACTATATGGTATTTCACTTACCACTGACTCCTATCTCCAAGAAATGTGTTCAAAAAATTAAAAAGCAGAAAAAAAACCAAAGCCAACCAAACAGCAAACACCAAAAACACACCAAGAAAACCCCAACCACCAAACAAACAACTAAACCCAAAATACAAAGATATGGGAGGCTGCTGCTCCAGACACCTTTGCTGGAAATTGGGCAGGAGCTGGGAGAATAGCCCAGGACTGAGGAGCTGAACC
>JANHGL010021812.1:0-16960 GCA_024611195.1 Ceyx melanurus | reverse complement strand
GGGCAGAATCCCCTCTCTCCAGCTGCTGCCCACACTGCTCTTGCTGCAGCCCAGGATGGATTGGCCTTCTTGGCTGCCAGTGCCCACTGCTGCCTCATGTCCAGCTTCTCATCCACCAGCACCCCCAAGTCCTTTTCTGCAGAGCTGCTTCCCAGCCCCTCGTCCCCCAGCCTGGATGGATAGTGAGGGTTGTTCCCACCCAGGTGCAGGACCCTGCACTTAGTCTTGTTGAACCTCATGAGGTTCTCCTGGTCCAACCTCTCCAGCTTATCCAGGTCTCTCTGGATGAACATTATTGTTCTGTCACTCTGTCGTACCTGTTGATACTGGTTCCAGCCATAATCCATGACTGGGACAACACGACTCTCCTGAGACATGAAGGCAGCAATGAGTGCTGGGTCCAGGCACCAGGTCCTGGCTACCCTCTGGATGGGAATCCTGTATTTCCTAAGACGTACAACGTCTGCCTCAGCAGTCCTCCGGATCATGGCAAGGCCTGTGGGGTAGGGAAAGGCAGGTTTACACATCCTCCTGTCCAAAACCCTCCCTTGCCTCTTGAGAGGCTGTAGCAGAGGAGTAACCTGAGTTTGGAAGGAAACACACCGAGCTGGGCAGTGGCACTTGAGGAGCAAGCACAGCTCCTGCAGACTGTGACTGCCATACCGGTGCCCAAAGATGATGAGGGGAAGAGGGCAACTTCTCAGGAGGTGGAGCAGGGTGTTAGGCACTCTAAGCCTTTCCTAAAACAAGTCAGTTCAGATCTTTTCAAGTGCCTGCTCGGGAGGTACCTAAACCCAAGGTATGTGGCAAAGTCTTTGGAGGACTCAATATGAACCTGATGTAGTTGGCTGTGTGTTGATGCAGGACAACAACACAGGGCAAGAAAGAGGGAAAAGCTACCCAAAAACCACCCAGAGGCAGGATGGCTGCACACTTGGGACCTTCCCCCTGCAAATTGTGTCTCTCGGGTCAGAACTGGCCAGCTCAGCCACATGCCAGCACTCAGGACTTGGCTCTACACATCTTCCCTCTTGGAGCAGACACCCCCTGGGGTTTTGTGAGGATGATGATGAACTAAAGTCCTGGCTTATGAAGAAGCCATTTAACTGAAAAAGGCTGAACAATTTCCCTTTGTTTAGATCCTGACTATGGGACCTGAAGTTTGACCTCCTGCTTCCCACCAGATCTGGAGGCTTCAGAGCACTTTCCATTTTTGGGGGAGGAGGTGTTGCTTTCTCCCTTTTGGCTGCTTGAATTGCTGCACCACCTTGAATTTGGCAACAGCAGAAGGCGAAGCATCTCTCTGTTCAGGTACAAACAGGTTGATGAGAGAAATAGAGAAGGAGACCTACCACAGTCTGGGGCTCTTACAGACGTACAGGACATGGCGGGGACTTGAAGAGCACTTATATCACCATAGCAACTGTAACCCTCAGAGGGAGCTGAAAAATCAAATGGAAGTGTTAGAACACATAAAGATCTCCAAGTGGTGTCATCCAGAGTGCTGCAAGTCCCTGCAAGCCACGCAGGAGGGGTTCACCAGGCCCATAATCCACATCACCTTGTGTTGGCCAAGCTGGTGCTTTCCATCAGGACCGTTATCAAAGACAGAGAACAGAAATCTCTTCTCTTCTCATTGTATAGGCTGAAGTGAATGAATCTCATGACAATTTAGATGAATAAATTCCCCCAGTAGGTCTAAATGCTGGTATGGAGAGAGGAACCACAGCCTCTGCATTTATTTCAGAGGGCTTTTCCCATTCAATACCCCTCTGCGTCTGGGACCCCTGGGATGATGGCTGGAGGTACCTGAGCACCCTGGCTAGGAGCATCTCCTGTGTGCCTCCATAACATGGTGAGGAATTACTTCAGGAGAGTGCTTGCCTCAGCCTGGAGAGCTTGCCCTGCTTCCTCAGCACCTGAGGAACAAACAGCCTCCATCAAACAGCTTGCCACGTTTTGTAGACCATTTCTGAGTAGGTAGAGAGGTGGGGTAAGGTTAGCTGGGAAAACCAAGAGGAGGTGTGTCTGTGACTCCCTTTTGGTGCCCATCTTCCAGATGTGCTGGCTTAAAGGACACAAGTGGCAGCTGAGGACCTTCAGCCACACGGGGTTGTACAGCACTGCACAGAGAGGGGACCTCAGGCCTGGGCTGCCCACCTCCTCTCCACAGCCCTGCAAACAGTTCCCAGGCTACTGTGGTCAGTAACCCCCAGCCCAGCTTACCAACAAGGGCCATAAGGCCCAAGAAGAGCAGTGCAGGGATCATGGCCATGGCTCCTCAGCTGCCCCAGGACACCTGGAAACACAGTGGTTTGCAAAACATGAAGAAATCGTGCTACTAAGAGCATGAAAGGCAACTTAACACTCCTGCGTTCATTTCTGTGGCTGCTAATGCTGGATAATCACTTTAGTAATAGATGAATCTGTTGTGCTTGTGAATAAAATTCAAAGTCATCAGATAATGACTATCAACTGCAAAAAAAAAATTGATGGTACTTGCCTTGCTGGTGAAACTGAGCAGCTTTTACAGCTTAAAAGGTTGTTTTTTTTATCCTCAAGAGGGTTTCAAATATAAAACAAGAGTTTTGCAGGCAATCAAGATCAACACTGAGCATTCACAAGCCCACAGCAATAGAGCTTGACCCATTACCCGTGAAATTCAAAGGCAAATCCATATGGGTACCCATCAAATGCTACAGACTGTACCTGTTTCCAGATGCAAGAAGTTGTTAGATTATAAAGTTTTAAGTTAAAAGCCCTTTTAATTTATTTTTTTTTCCCCTCTCATCATAAAAATCATCACAGGCTTTAGGTAGAAACAGCACAGCAATTGTAATGATGTTATGATGGTGTTTAAAGAAGTCCCTGCAAGGGGACTGGACCAGATGATCTTTAAACATCCCTTCCAACCCCAACCATTCCATGATTCTAGTCTTGACAAAATGCCAAATCAAAACAAATTCAAAGCTTCTGGCTCTAAATCAATATTCTAGGAATGAATTCAGACTCACCTGTCTTCGGTCAGCCTTCCACTGAGGCAGGTCACTTGATGACTTTTATATATATATATCTGAAAAGGTACCCACCCTATGGGCTTTGGAATGTGGATTCCTACCTGATGATGACATTTGTTTTAAAGTACAATAAGTAATAGATATTAAGAGCTTAGAACACTTACTATTCCTTTCATCCATAGATTTTAACAAGCAGTGGTTAGTAAGACTCAGGACAACTCTCTGAAAGGAAATAAATACTTGGGTTTTTTTCTTCACCAATAAGCACACTGATGAATAACAAATGACTGGAGGAAAACATTGTGGTGAATCAGTGGCAGAGGTCAGGAAAAAATTAGATGCCTGTCTAATGCTCACTGTGCTTCTGAGCTCAGTCTGGGTGGCTTTCTGAAAGGATTTTTATTTAATTATTTATTCATTTGCTCTTGTTTCCTCAAGGATTTCAGATTGGCGAGCTTTTAATTAAGTAAAATATGAATTCTTATTTCATACGAGTTCTAAAAAGGACAATGGAATCATCTTGATGCTTCGTTGCCTGCAGCAAACCTCGTTCAGGAGGGTGACTTGGATTGGACACTGTGCCCCCCTGAGTCACTTGGAGATGGAAAGACAATCTGGGAGACCTTCAAACCTGTCCCCTTCCCCACATTTTTTCTTCCTGAGACTCTATCCAGTATGCCTGGAGGCTAGGGAAGCAAGGTTTTCTTCCAGGAGCTTTCTCTTATTTAATACATCACAAATCCATCCATTTCCATGACTCTCTTTAGGGCTTGAGATGTGGTGGGTAGGAGACACTGCTCTGGCCAGGTTCTAATTGCTGGGTTCAAAACCAAGCAATGGTTATTAGGCTGCAAATCACAAGGAGATGACCAAGTGGGCCTTGTCTCCTTAAAAATCAATAAACACAGATCCCATGGACTTAGATCCTGAGAGTATGAAGGAGGATAAATGTAAAACTCATTTATTAGGGTGAAACATGGAAATAATAGACACCTTCTCCAAGATTATAACGAGGTAGGAATTAATTCTTCATGACCAAACCTGGTGTTATCTCAGCCTAGACTATCACTTAATTCTTTTACTGGGGTTTAACATTTTTAATAGTAAAAAGTCATGTTTGACATA
Source organism: Ceyx melanurus (assembly GCA_024611195.1). NCBI lineage: Eukaryota > Metazoa > Chordata > Aves > Coraciiformes > Alcedinidae > Ceyx > Ceyx melanurus. The sequence continues at coordinate 12,818 of JANHGL010021812.1, read as the reverse complement.
ACACGAGGTAGGAATCTATGTGGTATCTTTGGAAATAACAGGTAGAAAATGGAGAAATCACCTGTACAGTGTGGCTTTAATACTTTCAAAGAGAAATAGTGACTGAAGAAATGCTAGAGGGGGGGAAAGCCAGAAGAAATGAGCTGGGCAAAGGTCAGAGTGCACAGCTTGATGACAACAAATTCAGTAGGTAATCTGTAGTAGAAAGAGATGTGTTCCTCTCAGATACAGGAAAATAATTTATCTTAACATCCAGTTATCTTCTATAAAACCAGAATCTTGTTAATGATAATAAACTGGTTCTCCTTTGTCACAGAACCTGTGTCCATGCTGATGAGTTGGGATCTTTGCCTGGCCAGAGCAACCTCTGACCTTAGGTGAGATTTCTTTCCTGATGTGTTGTCTGCTGGCTGCTGGTTCTGAAGATAAAGCTTTGCATTTTAATACCTCTTGTCTTTGCTATGTATTTTCTCTCTTTTATTATCCATTTAATCACAGACTTCCTCCATTTCACAAGACTGTCAGGTGAATTCTTAATGCCTGCTCTGCATTGCATTGCTCTTTATTTACTCACTGAATAGCAGATGTATATATATTTTATATATATATATATATATATATATAAAAAATAGATACACTGAGCTAAAGGGAGTACAGAGTGGAAAACCCCACTACCTGACAGAATCATAGGATGGATTAAAGGTCATCTGGTCCAACACCCTGCTGAGAGCAGGGACATCCTCAACTAGAGCAGGTTGCTCAGAGCCTCATAAAGACTGACCTTGAATATCTGCAGAGATGGGGCCTCTACCACCTCCCTGGACAACTTGTTCCAGTGTCCACCACCCTTAAAGAACTTCCTAATGTCCAGTTTAAATCTCCTGACTCTCCTCTGGCCCTGCTCCATCAGCTCCATGTCCTACTTGTGTTGGGGGATCCAGAGATGGATGCAGTTCTCCAAGTGAGGTCTCACCAGGGCAGAGCAGAAAATAGCATTATCCACTTGCTTTAGATAAGCTAGAAAGGAGGACACCAAGATCTGAACCACACCAAGGTTCAACACCACCTATTCTTTCCAACTCACAGATCTTCATTTTTTTCTATTTTTTTTTTTTTTTCTCTCATGCCAAGTGATCCACCAGGCTGAGGCATTTTGGGTTGTTTTTTTTTTTCATTCCACTTCGTGGAGATAAGATCAAAAGGAAGCACCATGAAAAGCATTAAGTGTTGCACATGCTATTCTCCTTCAGGTTATAGCATCCCATTTCACTGGGTGGTGAGAAGACTATCTACAATTACCTGGAACAATACCCAGCCTAATTACTGTCTCTGTCATGAGTTTCAACTCTTGTTTCATAACATCAGCAGGCAGATGCAGTTCTCAGGTTGCTCCTTTTGTCTGGGATGTAATTATGGGTAGCAGCAGGTATTCAGAGGCTCCATAACTGCTTTATAGGGAAACTGCCCATGACAGCTGACTCATGTGGGTGCCTACCATTAACTGGCCAGTTAAACATGCATCTGTAGCATCATCTCCAACCAACCCTCTAGAGCTGTCTTTCCCAACTTTTAAAAGGTTACGGCCAGTTTAATAATTAAATTTCCATAGATTCTCTCTTCTACATCTAGTATACCTGTAAGTATTGGTAATAAAGGTCTTCAGACTGTTTAAGACATCAGTTTTCACTGTGTTCAGAACAGAAAAGGTGCTGAGGGCCCAAATCTCTTCATCTTGCCTTTCTGAAGAATGCAGGTGGGTATTGAAATGACATCCCACTCTGCACCAAGCACCTCTCCAGCCATAATGTCAAATAACTTAGACCAGAAATGTTTATGAGGGAGGAAAAAAAAGTATTTTTCTTCTGTTCTCTAAAATGAGACTTTAAATTTTAGGGTGGGAAAGCTGTTCTAGCAAAGAGGTCACTGGACTAGATCTTATGAAACCCCAGTTCACATCTTGTATTAAGACAGATCTATCACCTAGAAAAGTAATTTGAAGTTCAAGGTAGGAGAGGTTCCTGCACATGGGTCAGGACAAGCAGCCCTGGGGAGAAGGCCAGGTTGGATGGGGATTTGAGCAACCTGCTCGAGTGGAAGGTGTCCCTGCCAATGGCAGGGAGAGGTGGAACTGGATGAGCTTTAAGGTCCCTTCCAACCCAAACCTTTCTATGATTCTATAATAACTATGAAGAGCATCTCTGTGCATCTGGAATTCATGATACAAAGCACCCAGGACTGTCAACATTTTAGAAGCCAAGCAGGAAACTATTTCAGACTTATTTCTAGGGCAGCACACTAATAAAAGAAATAATTAGAAAGGAGGAAGAAGATCAGGAAAGGAATGAATGTCGTTCTGTGTATTATAATCACCTGATTTGCATACAGTGTCATCTTGGGAAAAGCCAATGGTGACTGGAAATTGCATGGTAGGTGAAGCAGATAAGTTCATTTTTAAACCTTTCTTTATAGGAGTCACATGTTGAAATCATAGCACCAGGCAGATGATGTCTTTTTGTTCAAGAAGACAAAGGGTATTAACACATTTTTGACACTGAGCTGACACAGCTCCTGGCTCTGTGGTTGTTTATTTTAGGCAGCTCAAGCCACAGTTGTAATAACTAATCAAAAAATAATATAGCCTTAGAATACACTCCAAAAGCAAGTTTTCTTAACTACTCTCCATCAACAAACATCAAATACCTCTTAGTGTACATGCACTTAAAAATTAATCCACCAAATGGGAACCAGACTTTCTTGGGTGATGCTTCAGTTCTTTATGGACAACTTTAAGCAGTTTAATTTGCTTAAATGGATTGAAGAAGGTATGGATTTATGTTCCTTTTTGCAGCAGATACAGCATGGTGCTGTCCAGAGGGATGGACAACAAGGAGCACTGGGAAACTCAAATGTCTTGGATCACCACATGTGGAAGATAAAGGACTTATTTCAGAAAACATACTCTTCAAAGACCAGATTTTCTACAGAAATTGCTGTACGCCTTTCAGAATTTCTGGACAGGGAACTGGCACAATGTGGATTACTTGTTATTCTGTTACTGTCATAGAATCAGAGAATGTTAGGGGTTGGAAGGGACCTAGAAGATCATCTAGTCCAACCCCCCTGCCAGAGCAGGATATAAGTTCCATTAAAAAACCAACCAGAGAAGGCTCCAGGGAGACCATAGAGCATCTTCCAGTGCCTGAAGAGAGCTGATCAAGAGCCTGGAGAGGGGCTGTTTCCAAAGACCTGGAGTGAAAGGCCAAGGGACAATGGCTTGAAATGAAAAAGGAGTGGATTGATATGAGAACTAAGAAGTTCTTTCCCAGCAGAGTGGTGGCCACTGGAGCAGGTTGCCCAGGGAGGTGGTGGAGCCCCCATCCCTGGAGCCATCCCAGGTGGGGCTTGAGGAGGCTCTGAGCACCCTGCTCTAGCTGCAGATGTCCCTGCTCTCAGCAGAGGGGTTGGACCAGCTCTAGATGTCCCTTCCAACTCAGACATTGCTGTGATTCTCTGATCTTGAGCAGAGCATCTCAAGCCTAACGCGGGATCCATCGGCCATCAAAGAGTGTCCGGTCACGTCCAGATAATCATTGAGCATTAAGAGCTGAAAACAGATCTGGTTTGGTTATTACTGCCTCCTTGCATTTATTTAATGATTACTACATGCAAGCATCAAGCACAGACTTAAGCACTATTACTCACATTACACGTCCAGTTCACCTGTAACTTCAAAAGCTCTACGTGGACATTTCTCAGCTCTCTGCTGAGCAACACCCTTCCCTGGCCAACACATGCCAGACCAGGCACTAGTTTGTGATTAGCTGAGACTCAGGAACCTTATTTAGTCATGTCCCTACATGGATATCTGCTGGAATCACTTGCAAGCTGTGTCCTTTCCAGAATCTGCTTATCATCATCATCATCATCTTCTTCTTCCCCATATTGCCACTAGATCACTGCTGAGACAGTGAAGCTTTGTGCTTTTCAAGCCTGCACAGCTGACATGTCATGGAATTGTTCTCTGCACTGGTTAAGAATGGAGATCTCAAGAATGGAGATCTTACCAACCCAACTGTTCAGCGAGAGGTTTTCGGATGTGGTTTTGAGGTTTAGGGGTGAACTTTGTAGAGTAGGGTTCATGGTTGGACTAGATGATCCCAAGGGGCTTTTCCTACCTGAATGATTCTGTGATTTATCTTTGAAAGCAAAGGCTTGAAGCAGACAGATCCATGAAGCTACTCTTTCAAAATAAACCTAATTATAAAATTAAATTATTATTAAACAGCCCCAGCTTGCTCTTTTACCCAAACCACGCATTCCACGTCCACAGGAGTGCACGTGGCTGTGTTCCAAGCCAGGAGAAGGAAGAGGTCCAACTGAAGATTAACCTAGAAAAAAAAAATCAGCAGCTTAAAGTGTTTGTAATGGGGCTATTCCCACATGGAACCGAATAACCTGGAACGACGCACCCCGCTGGAATCCCGGCGAGCCCACGTTTCCATGCAGCACTCAACTACATCAGGAATGAGTTTCTATTTCCACAGCCTATTCAACATAATTAAGACTCAGAGGTGAGTGCTGCCGAGGCACTCCTAAAAAAAATACTGTTGGGACATTGGGTTCCAAAAGAAAATTTCATGCGACTGGATGGAAAACAAAATAAAATGGGAAAAAACACACACACCCCCCCCAAAAAAAACCAACCAACCTGATAAGGCATTTTCTAGTTTGTGCATTAAAATGGGGATCAAGTTGAAGGAAGTCTTCATCCTTCTAGCTGGGCACATCTGAAGCTGCCTTCTCAAAGTGATGATGTAGAATTGTGCAGTTTGCTACAGATCCAGGACAGTATTCAAAGGAAAAAAAAAACCCCAACCAGCTCACATCACTTAGCCCACCTCATTGGAAAAGATGCAAAAGACACCATTAGAATTAAAATAATTTAATTTCAATGTACATGAACAGAAACAAAATAGTTTTTTAAACTTAAAGAGATATATTGCTGGGCTGGCCCCACCACAAGTGTTCTCCACCATGAGGCAGCAAGACTGACTAGACCCTCTTCACTGCTTTTTGGAGCAACAAGATTCAAATCACCACCTCCAAACAATCCTTCAGCACACAGCAAACTATTCTGAAAGCAAAACTCCATCAACTCTTTACCTAGCCAGAAATGATGGGTTCCAAGGAAGATCTCCCTTGAAAATTCCATCCATCACCAGAGAACAGAACACGGTACACGGTGCTATGTCTACACTTAATGGATCAAGGTTTCTCCCAAAGACTCTTCTCTCTTGGACAAAGCATCTGCAGGTGAGCTCAACAGGGATGGCAGGACTGGAGACAGCCTGGGCTACAGGGATCACTCACTGGGGGAGCTCACAGGCTGAAGGGACACGAGTCAGACAAGGAGTGTAGTTGTGACCTTGAATTTTAGGAAAGCAAAGTTTCAGCTCTTCAAGGAGTAGGACCCCCTGGGAACTAGGGATGAGGGGGCAGAGCAGAGCTGGCTGAGCTTTGAGGACACTTTCCATACAGCACAGAGCTACTGAGCCCCAGGTGTAAGAAAACAAGCCAGGAAGGGAAGAGACCAGCATGGCTGAGTTGAGACCTGGTGGCCAAACTTAAAGGCAAGAGAGGGATCATCACAGGCAGTTTAAGTGACCTGACCTAGGCAGTCCTGCTCAGGGAGGGGGACTGGACCAGATCTTTTGAGGATCCTTCCAATCCCTAACAGACTGTGATCCTGTGAAGCAGGGATAGATATCTTGGGTAGAGAGGATGCTCAGTTGTGTAAGGATGAGATCAGGAAGGCCAGGGTGTCACTGGAGCTGAACTTGGCAAGGGAATAACAAGAGCTGCTCCAGCCAGAAAAGGCAGGTTAAAGAAAACAGCCTCCCTGATGCAAGAATGGCACTTACAGATGAGGACAACACTGAGGTTCTTAACAGCTTTTTTGCCTCTTTCTTCACTGGCAACCTCCTCACTCCTCCTGAGCTGAAGGAGCACAAGACAGAGACCATGGGGACAATGATCTTCCCACTGTAAGTGAAAAAAAAGGCTCCTGACCACCTGAGGAACCTGAAGGTACACAGGTCTGTGGGGCCTCCTGGAAGCTTTAAAAGGCACATGGAGGACAAGGAGGTGGTCACAGCCAGCAGGGCTTCACCAAGGGCAAGACCTACCTGACCAGCCTAGAGGTTTTCTGCAGTGGAGGCACTACAGCAGTGGACAAGATGAGGCTTGAGGGGGAGCAACATGAGCTAGCTGAGCACATCCCTGCTCTGTCCCTGCAGACCTTTACTGGATAATATGATTCAAAAAGGCAACTGGAAGAAGAATGGATAGGGTAAAAAAAAAAATAAAATACAAATGTGTTGATAATCTCCTTTAATTAAAATAAATAAATGGAAGTGTCAGATTCAAGGAAAACACTAGGAAGTAGTTCTTCCCACACCAGAGTTAAACCTGTGGGCTCTGTGCCATATGGTGGGGCTGCCAGGATACCATGAGGATTTAAAAGGATTTTTCTTCCCTCAGAGTTCCCCAAGATACAGCTTGCTCAGAGGATATTCTGGGGAAGCCCTGCTTTCTGCTCAGCCTGTTTCTGCTCTTCCTGCTGCATCTGCTTTTGGCCACCAGAGTGGATGCTGGGCCAGAGGGACCTTTGGTCTGACTTGGTACAGTTGTTCCTAACAGTTAGTTCTAAATACTCCATCAACTTAAGACAAAGTTCATCATTTGCCATCTTATTTAGTTAGAATGACTCAGATTTTTGAGCTAGAAATGGCTTCCAAAAGAGGAAAAAAAAAAAATAATTTAAGCTTTTTTTTTCTGCTATGACTCAGTTGTATAAAACTGTATAGAAAAATGGGCATTATGTGCAGATGTCATGAAGAGCAATAAGCTTTATAAAAAACATCCTTAAAAATGTACCAAGCATAAACAAAAGATGATTTACAAATACATCAAGCTCTTCTTCTAGTCATCATCAGAATCTGAATCGTATTTCTTTCCTCTGATGGTCTTCTTATCCAACTTTGTAAAGCTTGTTCCAAACTTTTGACTTTGAAAAGGTGGGTCCATCAAGTTTCCACTGGAGGAAAAGAAAGCAACGTGTTGATTAAAGCCACATTCATGCAGGTAGTTAAGCAGCATCTCTAATTACCTGATCCTCCAGATAAAAAAATATTGTAAAGGAACAACCCCTGCTCTTTAAAGCCACCCTAAGTAGCCATAGAGAATTACAGAGAGACTTTTCAAAGCAAATGAGGACCCAGAAACACAAAAGAAGTTTAGTAACAGGGATTTTGGAGGAGAAACAGCCAAGTGGCAACTGGGTTTTGGACAGCCACAAGTCACTTGGTGTTATCTCTGCCTAGACCAGAGCCCCTTCTCCTTCTCTATTTGCATTAGATATTGAATAAATTCAGATAATGAAGTTGAAAACAAGACAAAACAAAGACAGTCAAAACTGAAGAGCAAGATTAACCAAAAAACAAAAGCTCTGAACAAGCTGCTCTAGTGGGAGGTGTCCCTGCCCATGGCAGGGGGTTGGAACTGGATCAGCTTTAAGGTCCCCTCCAACTCAAGCTATGTCCAAGAAAGGATGAGATGCAAGTCTCAGAGGCCAGATCAGAGCAGTGTAGCTACTCCATCCACCACTTATTAATTAAAAAGTATTATTTTGTACACTTATTAGTGTACAAAAAGGACAGCATGATGCTCATTATGATGTCTCAATACTTGGACAAAAACCCTTCTTTCCCTTGCCAAAATAGAGATTAAATAAGTGCATTAAACTTTCATGTGTCTTAAGCACACAAGTTACAAATCTTTTTACACCAACATCTCCTTGTAGTGTATCTGACAATAAACCAATCCAAAAGCAATTCATTACCTGTAATTAATGACACTTGCACAGCCCAACCTCCATTCTAAGGCCTCTGTAGTGAAGTCATCAGTGTTGCCAAGATCAGTAAAGCCCACAATGTAGTCGTGTGTCTTCCCATCTTTGACCAGTGCCAGAGTGGGGAGCACTTTGATGCGCAGTCTCTCACACAAAAAAGGAGATTTTTCAGCATTTAATTTCAAGAACTTGGTCTCAATGTGCTTTTTTGCCAAGACAGTTAAATGTTTGTCCATGATTTGGCACCTGGGGGGGGGGAAAAAACAAACCCAAAAGGGCATAAAGTGTTAGAATCAGCTGAAAAAACAATGTATTTTAGAGAAAGTTTAAAAGGAACAGTGAAGAGCCAGTTCCATCATGTTTATTCCTCAGCTACCTTTGTAATTAAGAATTTAGTTTCAACAGAAACTGTGTTTCAAAGGTTGCTGGATTGAATGACTAATAGAGGAACAGCCTGGAGCATCTTTATTGCAAAATTACACCATCCATTTCTCCAATTTTTTCCTCATTACTTCAAAACACACATGAAAGCCTCTCTTGTTTCCTGAGGTCTGCATTTATTGATGAAATTTCCCCTCTGACTTTTATTGTTGCTGCTCTGGCAGCTGGAAAAAAAATGCATCATGAAGTTCACATCTCAAGTACTCTCACCATGTTACAGTGCTTTGGGTTTTTGTCAGTCACTGCTTCCAAAACTGAGATGCAGAAAACTCCCTAAACAAAACCCCAAGAAAAGTGATTTTCAGACTGCTTCAGTAATGCTATAGGCAAAAATATTTCACATTTCTCTTGTATTCTCACCCCCCCCATTCCACTGCAATTATTTTGTTCTGAGTCTCCAGATTTTGTTGGTTCAAGAACCAAGAATCAGAACACCCAGACCTGTCAAAAAACACTTTATTTACAGACAATCCTTCAACTTCTTGGAGTAAAAGCCAGCCAAATGCAACCAGCTTTCTGAAGGTTAAACATTTAACTTGGAAAATACAGGATACTGATATCCCACTGCAAAATCCAGCTGTGACCTCTTTCTGCTTCTCACACTGAAGGTGTTTCCAGTTGATATTCCATAAACTAGAGAACATAACACCCTGGGGAGGGAAAAAAACCCTAACCAACCAGAAAAAAGGACAATGGGCTCCACCTTCAAACTACTTGCAACTGCATTTTAACAGAAGACATTGAGTCAGATCCACTGAGGAACATCCCAGAACTCCTGAAATTATTCCAAGAAAATGGAGATTTGATTTCAGGGCAATGTTCTGAGGGAGGACATTCTCAGATCTAGGTTTCTCACACCCTAAAAAAAAGTGATATAATCAACAAGGCAGAAAGGAAAGCAGCTGCAACTGGCATCCACAGATCCTTTCCAAGTAAAAAGGTAAGTTCTCAGGACGCCTAGACAAGGTTTTGTTTGTATTTTTATTTTCCAGAATATCTCTGTCTGGAATAACCAAAGTGATCTTTTGGGTCACTCTATTTATAGATGTGGCTACTTCAAACTAAATCAGTACTGAAACACAAATATTGGCAGAGAAATGACTTGTTGATATTCTAAATGACTGTGTAACAGAGTAATTGTCAAATTATATGCTGAATAACTGTAATGGAAAAAAAAAATGGAATTAAAAAGAGAAGGGACTGAGGTTTGGAAAATTATACTTCTGAAAATGTCTATTTTATTGAAATAACAACAGAATATGTTTGGTTTTATAGACATCTATAAAAGCTTATTTACTGTACCTGAAGGTTGTATCTCTGTAGAAATGGCAAACCACATTTTTACTTTCTTTAACTTCTTGGAAAAAGTCTCTCTCACTTGGGATTTCTCTGTATTCTCCATGTCCTTTTGAAAGCCACTCCTTTTGGAAAAGATAAAAGGAAATTATTAGCCTGGGTTTGTTAGCACTCAACCTGTCATGCAAAATCTACAGCTTTTAAAAGGAGGAGGGAGTGGAAATCCAGTTTATACAGCAATGGAAGCAGAAACAAATGATTTATTCTTAATTATTTAGTCCTGTTTTGAAAATACACAAATGCCACTAGGCCAGGCACTGCTTTTGGGCTGCCTTTTAACAACAGTTAGGTGGCTGAGCAGTGAACACTCCTTATGTAGCAACACACACTTCACACAGATTTTTTTTTTGCCCAAATTTTTATAAGAACAGACTAGTTCAAAGAGAACATCTATGACAGGAAATTCTCAGTCTTTATTAAAATGCTCATTAACAGCTTTGGCTACTTTCTCTGAATATTTGGGTTTTTTTTTTTATGCACTCAAAAACTCTTTTTTAGAGCTGATTTGAGACATTATATGTATTTAAATGTCTTCTGATTTTTCCTCTGTGAAAAGATGAGGAACAAAGCCTACAGTGAACTGGGTAAGAAGGAGCAGGCCAAACAATTCCCATGTAGGACTTGCACACCATCACCTCCAGAGCTCAGAAGCTTTAGGAGCTTACACTGAGCTTGCCTACAAGGCTTGTGCTTCCAAACAGCACAAGGTGCTCTCAGGTCTCTGAGAGTGGCTTTTTATCCTATCTTTATGGTGAACAATCACAGGGGCTCCTCTCCCTGTTAAAACCAAGCATGCTCACATGGACAGACACTTGGGTTGCTGGATAATTTAAAGTTAATAACTCCAGCAAGGTGAGGAAGAATTAAAGCAACCAAGCAACCCCAAAACACTTAGTTCACATGTAGAATTTCCCTAGGATTTTTAAAAAATTCTGTTACACATCTGTATTACTACAAGAATTTACTTGTTTCTGCTGCTGGGCCTTTTTTAGTGCCTCAAGCCTCCTTTGTTTAAGGCATTCCAATTCATCTTTATCTGCTTGCTCCAGCTTCTGGATTTCAGCATCCAGATGTTCTTCCACAACTTTGGCAGTCTGAAGGATTTCATTCTCCAGAACTTTCTGAAGTATTTCAACAGAGGTATCAGCAGCCATCCTTCTAGTTCAAAGTGACCTCTTCAGAGCTGTGAAAATAGTGATACATGGAATTAACATCCAGACAAACACTTAAAAGCCTGATCTCTCTCTGATTTGCAGCTCACACTGTAGAGAAAATATTTATGCTGTTTGAGGGTACCAGTAGAGATTTATTTTCTATTCTGCAGTCCCTTTCACAAGGAACACAGAGGGCAGGTACCACTTGAGTCCTGTTCTCTCAGCCCCCAAGGCATTTATTAGTGCACAGGAACCTGAAATTCCTTGTCAAGAAAGAAATAAAAATTCACCTTTTCTAAAAACACTCCTCCTGTGTCAGATAAATGGACTTTTAGTAAATACTCTGAAACCAGAAGATGGAACTGGAAAGCTCCAAGAGAGGTTTAGGATTTCTCAGAGTAAGTCTCAGCAATGCTCAGTGTAAAAAGCTTCCCCTGGTAGCACAGATGCAATTCCTTGAAGCCACTGATGCATAATGATAGATTTTAATTTGAATTATTTGGAAGGGCAGTGCAGAGTCACCCTGAGCAGGTGCCCACCCTGCAGATCTGAGCTGATTTTGGCTTCCAGAGCATTTCAAAACACCCAAACCCACGGCTTTGCAAGCACATAGAGCCAAGAAAAGGCTTTTAGGGGGGATGAGGCAAATGCCAACATCACGGCAGCACTCCCAGGGTCAAAGCAACAGCAGCACCTCGTCTGGAGTCCCTCTCCCGGCAGCTGCGAGCTCCAGAGCCTCTCCGCCGGTGTTTTCCACCCTCCTGAGGGGGGTCAGCGACCACAGCGTCTTCAGCAGCGGGAGGGAACCCCGCTCAGCCGGGGCAAAGGGAGGCTTGAAGGAAGAGAAGGGAAGAAAGCGGATAAACAACCCAAACCGAAGTGCTCCCGGCTCCCCAAGCGCGGGCATCCCGGCTGCCAAGCCGCAGAGGGCGGGCGGCCTCCGCCCGAGGCCCGCACCCGGTGGAGGGGGAGCTCGGTACCCACCGCCCGGACCACGGCCCTGGCTCACCCCGCCGAGGAGATGCGCCGAGCGGGGCCACAGACCCCCCCCCGCCAGCAGCGGGGCCGAGGGGCGCGGCCGGTTCGCGGGGCAACGGGGACCGGGGCCGGGTCGGGCCGGAGCGCGGGCGCCTCCCGCAGACTGCGGGGCCGCTCCGAGACAACGGTGGGTCGGCCACCGCCCTACCCAGTCCCCGCCGAGCTCTCCGGTGCCCCCTTCGCCCCTCCGGTGCCCCCCGCGCACCCGCGGCCGCTCCCCGCCCGCCGCGCAGCCGCTGAAGTCTCGCGAGATGCGGGGCGGGGGCGGGGCCGGCGCACGCGGAGCTGCCGGACGCGCTGATTGGCCGAGAGCGGCGGGCGGGGCCGGGCGCGCGCGCGCGCGCAGCAGCAGCAGCCGCGGGCGGGAGTGCGGGATGCGCGGGAGCGGGCCTGGCCCCGCACGGTGCGGGGGGAGGCGAGGGGGGTGTTGGCTCAAGCCCGGGCCGTGTCCCGGGAGCGGGGAACGGCTCTGGCGGGACGCGCTTCCCGCTCTGGCCCCGTTCCCGCGGTATCCGCGCTCCTCCCGCCGATACGCGGCGGTTTTGTCCCGCAACGCTCCCTCCCTCCCCCGCCCCGCCAAACGGGCGCGGTTGCCCCGCGGCCGCTCTAGGCAACCGGATTACCCGTCGGCGCGATGCTCCGGGCGGGGCTTGGTCGTCGGGAGGCGGGTCCCGCCCCGCCTTTTCCCTCACCGTTGCGGGGCGGTTGTCGGTAGCTGGGTTGCGAGGGGGGACGGGACTCCTCGGGGTTGGGCGTTGCGTGGCCGAACCCCCGCAGGGAGTCGGGGCGATGCCGTGAGGTAAGGGCGGCCGGCGGGGAGCCTCGGTGAGAGCGGGCGGGGTGCGGGGCTGGGCTCGGTTGGAGCGCTCCGGCAGACTCGTGGTGCGGGGACACACACTCTGCGGGAGTAGCCGGGGTTT
>JANHGL010021810.1:3009-82842 GCA_024611195.1 Ceyx melanurus | reverse complement strand
GGAGCGTGGAGGATTTGTGAAGGGTGGGAATGGGGGGCAGGAGGGCTGAGGGGCTGCTGGGTACCACACAGATATAAATTAAGGTGACAAACCCACCCTTTGTGCTTTCCCACCCAGAAACAAGGGGTAAAGCAGGACAGAGAAGAGGGAGAAATGAGCAGAGCTCTTCCCACAGCTCAGGGGATGGATGACCTTTCCAATACTATACCTGTATAAATCTTATTTAATGAAATAGAAAAAAACCCTACACTAAAAAAAAAAAAAAAAAAAAAAAAAAAGGTTAAATCATTCCCTGCAGCAGATTTACATTGAAAACAAAGTCTGTTCAGACAGTGGTTGGTTTACACAACAGGCATTTAACATTCCTTTCCTAACTACTACGGTGACTCCTGACCAGCTAACCACAAGATGAGTGAGAGGAGCCCTCAAAGCCAAAGGCAACTTGCCAAGACATAAGCAAAAGAACCAGCTCTAGTCTGAGGTTTACTTTAAAGCCACGATTAGGGGTTTCAGTGGGTCACAAGTCACAACATGGTGGTTTTCACCCATCAAACCTTCCCCACAACATTCCCATCCTTCGGGACACGACTTCATTTCCAGTCCCACCACCAAGTCAGCACTTTAAACACCCCCCTGACCCTCCCCTCACACACTGCAGAGCAAACACCACAGCCTGTGGCTTGGAAGTACCCCTGGGAACCTGGGAAAACTATCTGAGGGCCTCCCATTATCTGAAATAAAAGCTGCAAGAGTTTTTGCAGCCAGAAAAGGTCGGGCAAAGAAGTTTCGCTTTCATCTTTACCCAGTTCTCCTTGGGCTGCTGTTGTGCTGCATGGGAGAAGCAGAATCCAAGAGCAGCTCTGGGGCTGTGGCATCTCTTTGACGAAAGGCAGAGGTGAAATAAGCTCAGAGCTTACACATAAACCTCAGAATTGCTGCATTAATGCTCCCAGTGCTGCAATGCTAAGTCACTTGTCCCTAGAAGCCACATCAGCTCCCGCTGTAAACAGTTCCTTTGACATCAGCTTCTCACTGTCTGGATACAGAGCTCAAAATGGTGGCATTTTGGGCAAATAATGCCATGAAACTATTTCTGTTCCATCAGAGCCTGAGGAAATTCTGCATAGATTACCATAAATATCACTGGCATCGGACAGACTGCGAGGGGACCCTGAGACTGCTGCTGAGTCTTCTACAGACCGACTCCAGGAGAAGCTGGGAGGCTGAGAGAGCTTTGAAAGAAACTCCAAAACACACAGGCTTGGATGAAAATCAGTAGCCCTCGATTTCTAGGGAGGCTGGAAATGAGGGGCAAGATCCTCCCAGCTATTGAAAAGGGCGACTTGTTGCCCCAGGAGGCTGGAAGTAGATGGCACTGAACAGATTTGCAGGGAATCAGCTCATTAAAGCCAACTTGGGAATGTCAAAAATCCACGAGGATGCCCCAGGAGGAGGGATGGTGGCTGCACAACCTGTATGGGGCACAGGGAACCACCACGGTGGCTGTTACTGCCACAGGGAGCAGATAATTCTACTGACACTTCTAGACAGAATGCAGTCCCCAGCGTTCTGTTTTTCAGCTGCAAACCTCCCCCGGGCAGCGGAGGTGGAAAAGGATCTTCCCTCCCCTCAGCTGCCTTCCTGCTGGAAGCCGGCACCGGAGCAGCTGCTCCAAGGGCATCTCTCTGCAGGGTAGCTGGCAAGGGACAGGGTTAATAGGCCCACTCCATGTGTGACCTCTCTTCCCTCTCTCCAAGAGCTTCTAATTACCAAGCTAAAGAAAGAGGGGCAGCCGGCAGCGTCCCCACCGCCCGCGCCGAGCCCATCGACCGCCCGCCGAAGGGACCGGGGCTCGGCGAGAAAAGCAGCTTCTCCCATCCCACCCGCCCAGGGAGCGAGCTCATTAAGGCCAAAACCACCCTGAAAAAGACCCAAACAACAACGGGAAGAGCAGCAGGTCCCTTCTCCAGAAAGACAGAGCAACTTGGGGGTGCCCCGAAGCGACGAGGAGGAAGGGGCGGAGGAGGGGAGCGATGACTCTATCGCTGGAGCACCAGCAGCCTGACAATTGGCAAATGAACCTCTCTGGTGCCGTGTCTCCCTCTTTATTCTTTTCTCATAAAACTGGCAGGAACAGTGGTAGGGAAGAGATGCTGGCGGCAGCTGTGTTCAGGATGAAAAATGAGCAGCATATGTATGGGAGGCAGCTGGAGCCCAGCGCTCGTGGCAGAGCAGGGACCCCACGGCTCCCTCTGCTCCCTACCACTCTGGTTCTTTCCCTCTCTCAGAGGGGCCCCGTTTAACCCTTGCCTTGCTCCCCTTGCTGCGTGTACCATGATGGAGTAAACCAGCCAAACCCTCAGAGACTCGAGGCTGCACCTGACGGCCACCAACACGTGGCACCCCCGACCAGCAGCACGTTCCCTGCATTTCTGGCGTGCCCAGGAGCTTCCAGAGAAGATGTAGCCCCTGCTGGAATGGGCAACATGTGCACACACAAAATAACAGACCACAGCTGCTCCCAGAAGCAGATGAAACATTAGCCTCCATTTGGAGATGAGGGACTAATGCTGCTGAGGGCAGCAGGACTGGGTACAGCACAAGGGCTGCAGCCTGGCCTGAGCAGCACCCTGTGTCCATCCCCAGGCTACCTCAATGAACTACTGCTGCTCCTCCTCCAGAGCTTGCTCAGCTCCAGGTCTCCACATGGCACCTTCTACAGGTAAGGAGACAAGATCTGCAGCAACAGGCCCAAAAACACTTGGGGCACCCAGCATTGGGCCAGTGTCCGGATGCCACCCCTGCCCACCACAGAGCCAGAGTTCCCTCTGCCAAACTAGATCACTTGTCTAGGTGATCCTGCCCTGGCAGGGGGTTGGACTACATGATCTTCCAGATCCCTTCCAACCCCTAATATTCTACGATTCTATGAAACAGCTTCTCCCCACCCCTGCCCTTACAGCATCCCCCCCTCAAGTGCCTGGCCACTTGCCACCCCTGGCACGTATGGGGACATGGAGGCCACATTTTGTTTACCCTCCCTGCCCATCAGAAAGCCCAGGGCTGCCCAGGAGGACATGTCTCACCACCCACCTTGAAAGGGACCCCACGTGCCCAACTGGCCGCGGCACAGCAGGGTGGGCAACCCCACATCTGCCCGCTCGGAACAGACTCACAGGCTGTGCTCCGTGACAATGTGGGCTTTGTTCCTGGCTCTGGCACGTCCGAGGGTGTCAATGACACTGAAAAGCTTTGACTGGCCCTTTCTGTTTGTTTTCTTGGCACACGCAAGTATCATTTCAATAGCCCAACCTCGGCTCTGCCCTGCACCTCGCGTGTGACTGACATTATTAAACAGCAGCGTGGCCCAGGGGATGGGCTGAGCAGAAAACAACAGCTTCCAGCCCCTCCAGCTCCTACCATGATGCCCATTTACTTCCCCACCTGCTTTCCAGGAGAGCACTGCACATCCCAGGCTGGGCAAGCAGAAGGCTGGCTGAGAGAACTATGGTGCTCAGCTCTGGGACACCCACATCCCATGAGATGCTGTCTTTCCAAGGGGATGCTGAACTTTGGGGCAGATCCAGCACAGCCACCCCCAGACCTGCTTGACCCTTCTCCACAGCCAGTCACGAAGGTCTGCTACATGGTGCAAGCCAGGCACACGAGCAACCCTCAATTCCTCCTTTTGTGAACCATTTCAGGGTCCTTCAAATTGTTTAAACACTGCACAAACCTAGGAGGAAAGTCACAGGCATGACTGGTTTGTGTAATTTTATAGACCCTTGAAAATTCACAGCATTTGAATGCCCTAAGTAGCTTTAAAGGTCACACAGTCGTATCATTACTGTTTTCACAGCCTGATTGTGGTCCTACTCCTCGTTTGCTCCAGGAATGCTGCCATAGTCTCCACGGCTTTTCAGTAAGTATTGCTCTCTAACTACATTACGCTGCCCTTGCCAGTCAATTTTCTGCTACTCCATCACTTTCCCATTTGTATATCATTACATGTGGCTGTCAAAAATAATTTAGCAACCTGACCACCAGTGTGAGAAATGAACCCTCCTAAGTATATCCCAAACTCTCTAATTCTGAAAGAAAATGAGCTTTAAGCCTTTTCCCCCAAAGAAGGTAACCACCATCCCATGGCAGCTGCAACATGCTGACCCTGGAGAGAGGGTCCTTACCAAAAAACATTTCAGGAGGCAACACAGCAAAGCTTCAGGGGCCACAACACCCAGGAGAACAAAGAGCTGTCAGCACACACTGCTCTGCGATCTCAAGTGTTGTGTTTGCTCCAGCACAGCAGGTGCCCCTGCAGCCACTGCACACCCTCTGCCCACACCACCATAGGACCAGGCTGGGCCGGGGTTTCAGACATTGTTTGCCTCAGGACAACACAGGTGGATTATCCCAGTTTACTACTCTGAACACAGCATTTTACTTTTCCTGCAGGGATGCACATAAAGCACCAGCTGCCCTCCCAGGCTGACCATGCCCATGGTGCCCTTGGGTGCCTGCCCCACGATAAGGTGCCAGACTCACAATCTCAAGGCCAGAGAGGAGCCCTGAAGTAATAGTTTAGACTTAAAGAGAAAGAACAGTTTAGACTCCAAGAGCAAATGCAGACAAACAGGAACATCATCACTCTGTCTGGATTCTCAGGCTGAAAAGCCACGGGACTGCTGGAAGGAGGAGCTGAGCTGTGCTGCAGGCAGCTCCTGCGGGCAGGGCACGGGCAGAAAGCTCGAGGGATGCACCTCACAAGGCAAGGAAGAGAGGATGGGATGATGGCACAGAGTGAGGTTCAGCACAACCTCCGTCTCCTGTAAAAGTCAGCTCGTTGGTTTTGTGTCCCACACAAGAGCTGCACACAGGGCTGGGCACAGCCTCCAGCTCCTGGAAGGGGTCAGCTCTTGTGGCACAGCCTGAACCTGAAGCACCAACCCCACGTGGGTTGCAGGGCTGCTCGGCCTCAGAGCCAGCAGTCTCACACAGATCCTTGTCCTTCCCCCTCTGAACACACACACACACGCACACACACACACACTCACTTCTGGCAGCATGGCACATGCCATTAATTAGCTGTTTCATCCCAGGCCAGCATTAATACCAGAGCTCTCCAAGACACAGATCAAACCACCATGTCCTTGAGCAGGAAGGACACCCAGAAGGGGGGAACTGGCAGCTCCTTTTGCACCAAGTTACAAGAAAATATGTCATGTTATCACCAATTTACTGCTGTTCAGCACTCGTCTGCTCGCCCTGTTACAGAGGGTGTTGCCAACGACCTTCAAGTCCCTCATGAGCACTAATGGAGTTGGCATCACCACAGCTTCCAGTCTCTGGAGCCTTTTCCACTGTCACCAAGTCTCTCCCCTTCCCCTGACTCGAAAGACTCCCTGGTTATTGTGGTGTCAGTGGTGGGCCAGACACAGGCTGGCACTTCCCCTCTCCAGCAAACCAAGCGCCTGCAAACGCTCCCTGGGATGATCAGACTGAGCCCTGTCACCGAGCAGGGAGGCAGCTCCAGAGCTCTCCCTGGCAGCTGTCACCGCCCCATCCTTCCCAGCACTGGCAGCTTTTGCTGCCCCAGAAGTGAGTGGGAGAGGCTCTGTCTGTGGCGTGCCCCGGGAGCTGGGTGTGGAGACGTCGGCGCTGTCACAAACCCGGCTGCAGACGCTCCCCGTGGAGAGCCCGAGCTGCTCCCATTAACAGCTGCCACAAGAAGCCAGTCCCGGTGGTTTTCCCTGACAGCTCCTGGTCCCTCTGATTTCTTCCAGCATCCTTGGAAGCCGTGGGATAACTGTGCTGCTGGTGCAATGCTTTAATTCATTTCAATAGGTTTAGACTAAATTTGGCCCTGAATATTTTAACTCCACGGCTCGGTAATCAGCGGTGGAAATAATTTGCTGCTGGCTGTTGTGATGTTGCCATCTTTTTGTGCATATCGAAATGACAAAGACATCAGGCCCTCAAAGTCCCATTGAAGAATAATTGGAAATCCAAAGCGGCACTAAATGTTATTTTCTAAATAAAATGCATTCCATTACAGAACACGAGGCTGTAGAGCATTAAAAAAGATTAGAGGAGAAAAAAAAGAAGAAACAAAACCAGAAAGTAGTCAAACCTTCTGAGATTTCATTATATGTGCAGGATACCTCTATTCTTGGGGACAGAGAGGAGATAAAGTGAATGCAAAACAATGCAAATATTTCCAGCAGTGCTGTCCCAGAAAGGCCCAGATGCTGCTGCAGGGCTGGATTTCCATCTCAACTGTTGCACATGGTCCCTACTGAGGGTTTCATGTTTCCCTGCTTCCACGACAGGCAGGCACAGCTGATTTAGCTTCCTCCAGCACCTTTTGTTACACAAACGAATTTCCTGGGTTGTTTTCCAACACAGAAAGTTTGTTTATCATTAAAGCAAGCGGGTATTTACCCAACACTGGTGGCCTCAAACACTCCATCAACTCATTTGGCAGCCCCTGTGCTGTCCTACAGCAAATTCCCTCCTTGCTGCCCGGATGCCTGAGGTGCTGGGGGCTGTGCAGGGATGTCTCATCACCAGGCACCATCCACCTGCCCCAAAGGTTTGGCTGGAGCTTTGCTCTCAGCAGCAAAAGCCAACAGACACTTGGAGGATGTACAGCAAAGCCTGAGCAAGGGCTGGACCACTCAGACACTGAGGGGAAAAAACTCCCCTGTGTCCATGTGCATCAGAGTGAGAAAAAAACAGATGAAATAAGAAAAAGCAGAGAACAGAGCAATAAAGTTCCTGCTTCAGCATCTGCAGAGAGGTGCTGCAATGGGGAGAGAAGTTGTAGCTCAGGGATGGGCCAAGCTCGAGGGCTTAGGGGTCTCTGCAGGGATGAGATGGCAGCCAGCTCTGGTTGTTGGGGGCTCCAAATCACCCCTATAACCTGAGCAACACATCCTGGAGCTGAAAGCCAGAGTCTGCAATGAGGTGTCTGCCACGTCGTGATATTAATAAGACCAGTAATGGAGCAGATGTGCTCAAAACTTCAGCAAACACCGTAATGGCCACGGAGCAAAGGAGGGCAAAGACAATCGTATTTCACACAGCAGGAGCTGGTAAACCCGTGCTTAGAGCAACAAAAATCACAGCCAAACAAACATGACCCCAAGTGGGATCTATGGCTCTGGCAGGCACGTTCTCAGCCTACACAAACAGGGGAAGATGAGATGCATTTATCTCAGATACTTCGTTTCAACAGCTTTCCTTAACAGCTCTGGCCCCTTCAATTAATACCTCCTGCCAAGCAAGCAGCAGAGTCTGCTCGCAATGGGGAGGCAGAATTATTTACATGCCTGTTTCCATAGAAGGATTAAAGACCAGGTGAGATTTCTCTGCACACTAAGGGGTTTTTTTTTCTTGTTGCTTTGTTTTGTTGGGCATTCTCTTTTTTTTTTTTTTTTTTAGGAGAAGATAATTGACACTTGAAATCATTCAGGTGCAGATGCAACAAATTGCTGACCCGCGGCTGATCTCAAACAACGACGATGATATCTCAGCACCACCAATAAATACTCAGGATGGGGGAGAGGGGAGAACAGCCCACACAGAGCTGAAGATGGATTTATTCCAGCCTCTGCTATAAGGCTGAAAAGCTGGGAAGCCAAATCCCTCTCTCCCAGGGTTTCATTAGCCGGGAATGGCTTTCTAACGAGATTTACACAATCTAGCCTGGAGCCTACACATTTTGCTCTGCACCCAAAGACAATAACAACAGGGAGCTAAGGAGATGCCTTCTTTTCCTCTGGTCACCCATAACTCAGGACTGTTACACTGCTGCCATCAAAGTGATTACACAGAGCGCAAAAAGAAAATAAAACCCTGCCCTTCTATAGCATTAACTCTCCAATTTCAACTGACCCAAGCCAGGAAAATTTATAGTTATGGGGACCACGTTCAGTCCATTAGGGAAGGGCAGGAAATTGCCAGCTGAGATCTAAATGACATTGTCACCTCTCCTTGCCCCGGCCGGGAGCCCAGCTGGGCTCTGCAGTCCCCATCCCTAGGGGCACCATCAAAGGGGACCAGGGAGCTATTCTAGGGTGGTGGCAGGTGGAACTGGAGGCTCAAGCCTCACTGCACCCCTGCAAGGACAGGGAGAGCACTAAGCCAGCCATCCCTTTGGGCACTTTGGATGGGAGGCAGCGTTTCTGGAGTGGTGCAGCAAACCCAGACCCCCTGAAACCTTCTAGGGATGCTGCTCCCACAATGCTTCCTCCAGCACCCTGCTTGGATGAGGTGACAGGGAACTGAGCTGGGTCCCAGGCCACCAGCCAGGGCCACGTGCACTGAAAGAAAGACCTAAAATGGAAAAAGCCAGCCTGTCTTTGCCTAACAACGGGCAGTTGCACACTCCTCTCTCTGCAGGCACAGGAATGCTGTTCCTGGCACAGCTTCTCCAATAATGCTATTCTAGTGTGGTCAGATCTTTTTGGATGGAAGGATCTTAAGTAAACTCTTTTTGTGGGCAGGTTTGTTGGCCCAGACACACAAGAAGGAGGTATTTTTTTAACACTCCTCCTCCTCTCTGATTCCTCCCCAGATAAAAACGAACAACCCAACACCAAATTTATCAAGTTCTTACGGAGCTATTAATAGTGTCCAAGGCACCAACAGTTGAGTCACAACTTAAAGGGATGGGAAAAACCTTCAATAACAGAGGCATTCCAAAGTCAAGGCAAAGAGCATCCCTGAGCTGAACACCACCCATATCAGTTCAGATTAGAGAGGAGATACCCAGTGCAGATGGTTCTACCAGGGGTTAACTCCAGTACACCGCCTCTGACTGGAAAACCAGCAAGAAAAGATGCTGGCAGCTGGGCAGGCTGCAAGATTTCACCAAATTCTGCCTTTTAGGGTAGAATCAGCTGATTTTGGCCACATTGGTTTGGATTTCTATTACAGGAGTGCTCTGGGGTTGACAGCACCAACCAGGATCATTAAGCATGTCACTAATAGCACAAAATCCACATCCCTGTCTCCAGGGTCAGTGTGACCCCATCTGAGGCAGCACAGACCCCACCAAAACCTAATCCACACCTCAGAGCCTCAGTGGTCTCCTCTGTTTCTGGGCCTCAGTGCTACTCAAATCTTATTTTTTCCACTGCTGGTATGGGATTACAAACAGGTCTTTTAATTCAATTATTTGAAAGCATCTCTGATGTCTTGACAACCTAATTTGGTCCCCTCCAGGTCTTTCAGTACCACGTGTGGGAGAGCAGCAGGCACCATCCCACCCACGTGATGCGCTCACAAGCAAGTCGCTCCAGCTCTCTGAGCACTCAACTCAATTTCTATTTGAAAGGAAACATGAATACTAATTAAACAGCCATAAGGGCACAGAGCAGATAAATATGTGTTGCAAGAGAAACTGGAGAGAGACACTCTGAAGTGAAGCCAGGGAGGGGAGGAGGCAATGTGTCATTGTTTTTGGTGGCACAACTTCAGAATGGAGCTCATCACTTCAAATACTCCTATAACCAACCAAACCTGGTGTTAGGTGAGCGTGCTGGACTTTTTACTGCCTGAAAACCTTCCTCCTTCCTCCACTGTGACGTCCACGCTGCCCTGACTACAGTCAGACACATTTCAAACAGTATTTAGCTCCATCTGAGGGCTGGGCAAAGCAGTTCTTTCCATGCCAGCTTCCAGCACGCTCCCAAATGCCTGTGCCAGCTCCTCTGCAACTGAGCAGCCCTCGGGGCTGCAGTCAGCAGACTGGAAGGAAAATGAGCATGTGAAGCATCATCTTTTCCTGCCACTGCCCTGCTCTGTCTGCACAGAGAAGGAGCAGCTGGAGTGGGTGACTGTTCTGTACATACTTGGGTAGGACAGAGCTATGGAGATGCTCTACAGGACACAGGCACATCAAGACAGACTCAGCAAAATCCCACTTAAACTTTCAGATTTTTTTTTTTTTTTTACAGGTACTTTTCCAAAAGTAAGAAGGTGATGCCCACACTGATGGAGCCTTAGTAAACTATTTGTCACTGCAAATCACGCCCAGCACCTTCTCTTCCTGCATCCCCCTCACTGTGCCTGCGGAGCATCGAGCTGAGCAGTGATGAAATGAAGGATGGCCCTTTGATAACAGGACGATTTGGGAGGTTTCAGTTCAATCTCTTCCTCTGCCATAGATTTCCTGTGTGACTTAGGATAGGTCACGGAGCATCTCTATGCTTCAATTCCTCATCTAAAAAAGTGCTCTTGCTGCTCTACCTCACAGGGCTTTGGGGAGGAGAAATCCGTTAGAGGATGGCAAAGTGTTCACAGGCTGCTGGTGGCTGCTGTAAAGAAGCTGAGGAAAATTGAGCAGCTGTGATAACCAGAGGAAGGTAAACAGAGGAAAAAGAAAGAGGGAAAACATCAATCTCCTCATACAAAGAGTATTTTCTCAGCTTGATTACAATAAAAATTTCTTCTACACCCACACAAACCTTCAGGACCCCGTTGTTATTTCTCCTTGCACAGCCCCCCTTCCAGCTCTGAGGAACACCAGCAGACTTGGCAGGGGAGAGTCCAGAGCAGAGGCCTGGGCACGGCTGGGGCTGGCACGTAGCCCCCCGGGCCCCCCGTGAGGAGGAGAGGCTGCAGTGTTTAGTCTGCCAGGCACATTCCTGCACGCTGCTAAAATAAATAGAAGATTATTAACGGAGCTACTTTTTCTCACTAGCAGCAGCCAGAAATGCCAGAGCTATCAAGTGGCTCCTGAGGATGGTGCACAGGGCTGGAGGGACCCTCAGGGATGGAGGGATTCCGTCCTCAGACAGCTCTGGCCAGGAGCTGTGCCCAGTCTGGTGCTCAGGGCTTTAATTTGGGATGCTGAACTTGCTCCATCTCCTGAAATGTCCCAGGCTTCCCAGAGAAACCCCTGGACCTTCCTGTGTACCCACAGTCTGGCACACTCCACAAAAACTCAACATTCTTGCTACATCAAAGTTTTCACAGGAAATACTTTGCCAGGGAAGAGGAGGGAAAACAAGAGCAAACCCCACAAAGAGTTGTTTTTCTGCTTTGCAACCAGCCTTAACTTAGATCCTTAGTCCCAGCTTGCAACACCACTGCAGCCAGTTCCCCTGGGGCACATCCATCATTTGCAACCTACGTGGAAGCTGCAGGACCTTTTTCATGAGCATTTCTGAACTTTACAAATAAGGGGAATTTGGGTTTAAAGCTGGATACTCCTTTGCATTAAAGCTGTGCCACTGGGACTGGCCTAAGGGTACTACTGGCTGAGTGCATCCAGAAGTTTGGGCTGGGACTCAAGGCTGCGTTTTGTAGCCCTGCTTCTTTCAAAACTATCAGAGGAGTCTGGGTTTGTAGCTGTATTTCCCTCAGCTGGTCTGAAATAAAACAAAAAAATACACTGCAAGGCAAAATCCAGTCCATGGAACTTCGCAGAACTTTGCAGAAGACTGAAGGGAAAAACAGAAAATGGCAAAAGGATGCTCAGAGGTTAAGACTCGGGGTATATCTGAGATCTCTTCTATCCCTCTGCCCCTTAGAACCACAGAATTCAGCCTGATGCTGACACAGAGGAGCCAAGCCTGAGAGCTGGCTGCTGGAGGGCGCTCTCAGCTGCTCCCCACCCCACTCACAGCCACCAGAAAGGACCCACATTGACCCCAGCCTCCCAGACACACGTGCAAAGCCCGTGTTTGAGGGCAGCAGGACAAAACCCTCCATCCTTCCTCACAGGTCTGAGCTCTCCCAGGGAGGATTCAGCAGGACAAGCACCTGCCCATGGTCTGTGCTGTCCTCATCAAGCCCTGCTCTGCACCACATCCCTTTTCCCATTTCACCCTTCGCTGGATCATCTTATGCATCCAATCCCATTGCTAATTCCAACTAATTAAAGTGTAAACCAGACTAGTTTGGGCGATTCCAGAGCTCCCCTCACCATACTCTGAGTTATGTTTCTTTTTCCTTCACACCCGGTGTGAACAATTCCCCTCCTGGCCAAACTCATCTGCTGAGAAGACAAATTACAGCAGCGGGGAGAGGGAAGAGAGGCAAGTATCCAAAAGCTCTAGTTAAAAAGAGAAACCTGAGGTCTGCCTTTAAATTTCATAGCTGAGCAGATTTCTCCTTTGAGTAATTCTCTTGGGAGTACAGTTGTCTCCCACTGCTCCTATCCAGGATGGGAGACCTGTGTCTGTCTGTCTGTCCAGACTGCAAATCCCGTGGCACACCCACAGCTCTGCAGCTTCCCTGCATTGCTCAAACCCAGCCATGAGCATCAGCCTCAGCCAGAGAGGTGCAGCAGAACCCTTTCAAGATGGAAAAAGGGGGTGGCATCGACTCTGGAGGGATGTGAGACCTTCCAGCAGCTCCTGAGGATGTTGTGTCCTCAGAAAGAGCTGATGCACTGATGCACTGGTGGAGGAGGAAGAGGAGGAGGAGGAGGAGGAGAAGGAGGAGGAGGAAAACTTGCGTGGGGGTTTGTGCACGTAAGGGAAATTCTGGAAATATTTTAGGGCTGTGGTTGCTTGCTTGGAAATTAAACAATAGGCCTGTGGAAGAGGAGGAATTGGAAAGGGAAGCAAACACCAAAGCACATACATGGGAACCCTGTGGCTGTGACAGGCAGGGGAAAAAATAGACTAATAGGAAGACAAAACAAAGCAAAACAAACAGACCCTGAAACCAAACCTGGCGAGCACTTGAAAGAAACATCCACAGAGCAGTGGCTAAAATATAACTCATATAAAAAACAAACAAAACAAAGCACTGACCCTGATGGTGAATTGTTACACTGGGGCGTTATTTCACCACTTCTTCCAGCAAAGTTTCCTCATCAGGTATTTGGTACCTCAAGGAGTTCTGCCCTGAACTCCACAGCTTTAACACTGAGGGTTTTGTGTCAGTGCATCAATCTGAGCAGGCTGCAGGAACGTCTTGGAACCAGCCTGGCCACCACCACATCATCAGCCTCACCGTGTGAACAAGGGACTGCAGAGGGGCAGGTCCAGCCTGGCTGGGCTGGGGGTTTGGGCAACTGGTGCTATGAACACACATCTTGGCAGCTAGATAACGTTCATGAGCTCAGGAAAGTTTTTAGCTGAATTACTCAATTATTCCTGACTGACTACGGGGAAGAAAGGGGGAAATACCTCCATCTGCTCATGAATTTTAGGAGGGCACAGCATGAGGTGGTGGTGGAAGAGGATGGCACCCAGTTGGTGCAAACCTCCCACGGTCCTTCCTGGAGGAGCCGCTCTCCTGAGGATTCTCCCCCATCCCAAACTCCTCCTCTCATCCCCTCACTCTGCTCTCTCTTTTCCCCAGCTCATGACTACTTCTTGCCTTTCTGGGGGGACATAAGTTAGGCAAATGTGTCTCTGCACCCCAGCATGCTGGAGCAGCAGGAGGCCCCAGCCAGGCTGGTGCCACCGAGGGTCACAGCAACCTGTGCCCAGGCTGGCGAGTCCCATTGCACCCACAGCATCTGCACAGGTGCTGCTGCAGCTCATGGAAGGCAAGGTTTTGGACACCTCTGGTGGGATTCAGCTGAGCCATTTTTCCCATCCCAGTGGTTTAAACTTTGCTAAGATTATGTCCAGCTAACTGGCTGTTCAACTAGCAGATAATGTAGTTAAAAATTTAATCAGTTCTTTTTTTCCCTCTTGATGACTCCAGACCCTTTTATCC
Organism: Ceyx melanurus; assembly: GCA_024611195.1. NCBI lineage: Eukaryota > Metazoa > Chordata > Aves > Coraciiformes > Alcedinidae > Ceyx > Ceyx melanurus. The sequence continues at coordinate 69,156 of JANHGL010021810.1, read as the reverse complement.
ACATCTCTTGCATTTTTTATCGTGTTTTCTCAGTTCTTTTCAGGACACCATCAGTATTTACAGCCTCGCTAACACCAGAATTGATGGACTTGCTTGTTTTTCTCAGCCCTCACTCCAGTTCCAACCTCTTCTAAATCATCCAGGCAGCCTCCTCCTGCCTCCCTCCCTCAGCAGCCACAAAGTTCAGCCCAAAGCAAAGCAGTTTTCACAGGACTTAAAACATCTCAGGGTTACAGGACAGGGGGCCACACAACAAATCATCCCCAGAGACTCCTGCAGATCAGCAGCTCCTGGCACAGGGGCATTTGCAAAGCAAATATTTCAGAGCTAACTGAGCAGATGCAAAGACACTTTCTTTACCTAAAGCCACAGTGATGTATATGGGAGGAGGGGGGAGTTTCACTTGCTGGGAAAGCAACAGGTCTGAGGAAGCTCAAGCAGCACTGATGCCTCCCCCAGAGTGAGGGACCAGCAGCACACACTGGTGAGGTGCACATAGCCAGGTTTATACTGGTCAGCACTCCCCAGTATTGATGCAAGCATGGTAATGATGTCTAGAAAGATTCTCCTCAGCAGTTAGAGACAAAGCTGGGACAAAGCAGCTGCAAGAACATAAACCAGCCCCCTTGCACCTCTTCCAGACCTCCCAGCACCCCCAGCAGCAAGCACTGGCCCCCTCCCAGCGCCCAGGGAACATCACTTCCAGCAGCAGCTCTGCCCTCCCTCTGCCATGCCCTTCTCACCATGGCAGGAGGGGAATCTTTAGGGGCTGGTATAAATCTTGGCTGCCTCCCACTGAGCGAGGGCTGGGAGCAGAGCTCCTCTCCTAACGCTCTGCAGGAGATGCTCTGAACTCCGTCAGCCGGGTGTAAAAATGTCACTTCAGCCACCAGAAATCACTCGGGTGCTCCAGTGAGCACTGGCTTAAAGCAAATGAAAAGTCACTTCACTCTCTAACCCCTCCTTTCCCCTTCCCCAAGGCAAGGCTACACTGCCATGAGTGTGGAGGAGCTCAGCACCACACAGGTAGTCAGACCAACTGTGAGGCTTTTGCTACTCACTGGAGGAGCAAAGGATTCCTCAGAACATCTCGGGCTCTACAGAGGTCCCCTGCCCTCTGAGCCTTGCTGTGACAAGTCATGTTGTCACCCTTTCACTGGGTGATTATGGGTTGTTATTTCTGCCATGGGAGCAGGTGAGGTTCCCAGTCACTGAGCAGAATGCTGCCCTGATAGAGACTCTACAAAACCAGAACAAACCATCCCCCTGGGGCAGAATTAACCACTGGGGTAACTATGGATGAGAGCAGCAGCATTTCTGAGCCACTGAAACGTGCAGGGACTGTTGGAGGATGCTTATGGCAGATGAGTTTTGCATTCACAACATCCTGACCTGGTACCTCATTAGGAAGGTCCTGCTTCACCCATCAGGGAGCAGACCTGCATCAGTGACCTCAGCTCTTCATCAAACCATTTTACGTGATTAGCACAAACAAGCCATAGATCATGGGCTGAAAAGAAGCGTTGGAAAATAAAGAAGGAAAACCACGTTTCAGTACAGGGTGTTTGCAGAAGGAGGAGGAGGGAAGAGGAGGGAGTTGCCTGCTCTGGGCTCTGGCTCCTCTGCACCCACCAGCACCCTGCACCCACATCTGGTGGCTACCAGAAGCCCCTCGCAGACAGGGCTTAGGGGAAGGGAGCTCATGGGCCATGTTTCCCTTCACAGGCACAGGGATATTCCTTCCAACAACTCCCCCTGCAAGCATTTTGAGATCACACTGCTTTAAATTTCACATTTAGAGCCCTTGATTAGGTGGTGAAATCTTTTGGAGACGACAATCCCTGCCCTGGTGCCTGCCACCCGTTTGATGGAGCCTCCGCTCGCTCCCAGATTAAAAATAACCAAATTTCTTCTTCTATCAAGAGCTGCAAAAATCTTTGGCCTCGATTCTGCTGACGCTTATATAATACAGGAGCTACCATCCCTCACAGGGCTAGCTCCAGACTGCTGGAGGGGTTTGTGGGAGCCAAGTCAAACCTGCCACGTGTGAAGTCAGCACTGCAACAGTTTGGATGTGCAGGGAGGGCTGGTGCAGCCACTGAAAAGGAGTTTGCAGCCTCAGGGTCATAAAACTGCTCTTCTCCTACAGGGTTGTTCAAATTGCAATGCACTGAGCTTTTAAGTGTGTTAAAAAAGCCCCTCCTGTCTCCCCGACACACAGACAACTATTGCTTTAGGATGGAATTATAAAGCCACTTTTCCTCAATAAAACCAGCACTTTTCCCACAAGCCCCAGAGTCTCCCTCCAAATTGAAGATTTTCTGCACATGCACTGGTTGCTGGTCTGGGCTCCATGACAAAATCACCATTAAAATGGGAAGATTTTTCACCTGGGGGCCCTTGGTGGCCCCACACAACATTTGTCACTGGTTCTGCCCTGCATGGCCATTCACAGCATGGTGGAGGTTGGAAGGGACCTCTGGAGATCATCAAGTCCAACCCCCCCCGCCAGAGCAGGGTCACCCAAGCAGCCCACACAGGGACAGATCCAGGTGGGGTTGGGAAGTCTCCAGAGAAGGAGCCTCCACAGCCTCTCTGGGCAGCCCCTGCCAGGCTCTGTCACCCTCACCATGAAGTTTTTTCTCATATTTATGTGGAACATCCCATGTTCCAGCTGCACCCACTGCCCCTCATCCTGCCACTGCTTGAGACTGACCCATCCACAGCACCCACTGGTGTTTTTGGGGCACAGCACAACCCTGCCCACGCCTGGCAGCCCTGTGGCTGTTCCCACCCTGGCATCCTACATAGCTCTGGTAACGCCACATGTCTCTGCAGCACCCAGAGCTCTCCAAGCCTTGCTCAGCTCGTGGGCAGAGCTGGTGTTTGCTCAGTAGAGCAACGCCGAGCAGTGAATTTCTGCTTTAAATAGGGTCAGAATTGTTGCTTTTTTTTGCCACGAGAGCTGTTTGAAACCAGGTGCGGTGGGAAGAAAAGCCTGTAAAAGCTCCTAATAAGCACCCTTAAATCATGTGGTTAAAGAACTCGGAGTAAGTGGCTAGAAGCAAAGTTTCTTTATCCTTCTCTCCCCCGGACTGGGCTGTGCAACTGTTGCTTCTGTGCTTTGTGGGAGTGAAAGCAAATGTCAAATATTCTGCTTTGGAAGAAGTTGGCAACGAAACATGAAAGGCTCATGGAGAGCTCAAAAAGAGTGTGGGTAAATTGGAGCGAGGCACAGACAGGGCTGGGCCAGGAGCCAGGGGGAGAGGGGAGGGAAGGAGCCTGCAACCACAACTCCAGATTTCAGGATGAAGCGACTCCTTCCCCTGACGCGTCTCGGCACAAAGCTGGTCCTGGCTGCTGCTGGCACAGAAGGAAGATGGGCTTCGTCCCAAAATATACATCTCCTCTTTGTTGGGAAGCATCCACACACATCCCAGTTTATTCAGCACCGTCACCGTCCGAGGCAGCGGGCACAGCACCGCAGCTGCCGCAGCTCAGGACCCGCGGCTGATCAGGATTGGGTTCTTAGCTGAATTCCCAAAAAAACCCCACCCCATCTACCCCCAAAAAACAACCGTCTTTTGAAAGCTGTGTTTTGACATAAGCACGCATCCTTCTTTCTTTCTCAGCAGATATGTAAAATCACAGGCTCTGGACAATCCTCCCCCAGCCATTTCCCATGCAGCAGATCAGCGTTAGGAACAGCTGCTCCCTGTGTCATTTCACTGTGGCAGATTTCTGTTTTGTTCCAGATTTCAAGACTTCAGAAGACTTTTTCACTGCCTATTCTCAGTACTTCTGAGGGCCACTTCCCACCATTGTAGCCCCAGCCCTCTGAAGCTGCTGGACCTTTCTCCCTCCTCTTGGTACTGACCCCTTTTCAACCACCAGGTTCCTTTAGAGAGCGCTCAGGAAAAAATATATTCTCCCTTCCACTTTGCTGAACTATCACATTGCCAGGATTAGGGCAGCAGGGTCACAGGAGCTGATGAAATCCATATGTAACAGCGTGATGGGGCTTGGGACCCGGAGCTCACAGTGTTACAAGGGCAAAAGGCAAATCCTACAGTGAGTCCTGACAGGAACAAGGGACACAAGGGACAGTGTCACCCCCCCAACTCCTGCAGCCTCCCCCATGGCAAATGCTTTGGCAGAGCCATGGCTGGAAAGGGAATGAATGTTCCAGGAATATTCTATTATTTGCTAATTCTTTCCACATCTTTTTGTTTCACAATTAAGCAAATTAGCACCTTGATGAATATTAAGATGCTCTCGCCTCATAAAAGATGAGTTGGAGGCATTCCCACTGGATTTTCCTCCTACGGAGAACAGTTCCTCAACTCTTTGAGATACATGCTGGATTGTTTCCTCCCTGGAGAGAGCACGAGGAGCACATAGCTCCTGGAGAAAATGACCACAGCATTAACATGGTAATAAAATAATTTGATTTCAAAGTTTGCATAAATCCTCATTATTACCCTCTAATCCAAGCTGGAAAGGAATCCTAAATTTGTGGCTGTTCTTTCTAACACTGAGTAGCTATAACAAGTGCATGATGTCATCTTAAACCACAAGGATTCATTTCCTTAAGCTTTATAGCAGGGAAAACACTTTGCACCCCTCTGAATGTATTTATTCCCTGGCTTTAAATAACTTTATAACCAAACAAAGCATTTGCCAATTTGTTTGTTTTGCTACAGGCCAGCAAACCAGCATTGCTGGCTTTGGGAGGAGCTGTAAGGTCCCCAGTGCAGGGTAAGCTGTTCAAATGGCTGCTCTACATCCATCAGTAGACCTTTGAGCACTTCCCACTGATACCTCCTCCTGACACCTCTCAGAGCAGGTGGGAGGGAGGACAGCTCTTTGTTTACCAGCAGCCCTGGAAAGCTGTTAGTGACCAGAGGGTTAACTCAACACGGAATGACTTAATAGCATCCAGACATCTTCAGATGCAACCCTTCCCCTGTCTCCACCACCCACAAGGCACCAGCTCTATTAATCTGAATTACACACTCATGAGTAATGGCCAATAAAATACTCAACAGAGGCAGTGAACCCAGAAGTCTGGCTTCGTGGCGGGGACTTTGTGTGTTTTCTCGTCTCACAGAAGAACAGAAGGTCCCAGACTATTTACATTGTGCTGAGCAACAGACTCACGTGGACCCTTGGCCATAAATTCCCAACAAAACAATTCTGATTGGGCTTTTTTTTTTAGGTCTGGGGTGGGCACCGCCTCCCGAGTGGCAATGGAAGGTGCAGTATGGACTTGCAGAGCACGTACCCAACACCACCCTCAGTCCCACCCTCTGTGCACCAGCATCCCCCACTCACAGCCACTTAAAATAGACCAGTAAGGAAACAAACAAACAAAGCAATCACAGAGGATGCTCAGACAAAGCTACAAAAACCCACAGCCTGCCAGCAGGGAGTGAATCCCTAACACTCATGGCTCAGGATGGTTCCAAGCCCCAAACCACGTTTCTTCCACAGCAGCTCCATTTCCAGTGCCTGCAGACAAGAATAATTGGGCACAACTCTCTCCCCTGTGCACTGATGACAATGTCTGGTCAGGAGCAGACAGAACTGCACTTCTCCTGCTGCTGCATCTAATCATGATGAGTTTGGCACCACAACCCCAGCTCCATGTGCTCCAGAAACAAGCCACGTATGGAAGGAAGCCACGACCACCGAGGTACAGAAGCAGACTCCTTACCTGTCGCTCTGACATGACGTACAGATACTTCTGATCCATGGAGAAGGCCATGTCTCGAAGGACTGGGCTCCCATCCTTGAAAACTGTCACCATTTCATACTGAATTCCACCATGGGGAGGACCATCTGCTCGGATCTGGAAGAAGCACAAACAGAATACAGGGGATTTCACAGCAGCCAAGTTCCAGTTTTAGTTTGGGGGTGAGGGGAGTGAGACAAGGTAGGAAAAAGAATCTAAAGCAAAATCTCAGCTCACAACCCAGAGGCACAGCAGAGCTAGAAAGCAACACATTGGCACAGGAGTTAACGTAAAGGCTCTTTTTCCACTCAAGGTTTTGTGATATTGAGAAATAATGAGAAAGTTTTATGGTGCCAAGGAGAGTACACAGGCTGTCAGTGTGCTGTGACTGACCATGGGCATTCAAAGATTGCAAACCTTTTAGATTGTCTCTAAAATAAGCCTGAAAAGCAAGCACAAAGCTCCTCAGGCAGTGCAAAGCAGAGATTTTCTTTCCCAGACGTGTGAAGAGCCAGGCTCAGACAACCTCCATCCCCTCTTGCTGCCACAGGAGCCTCCTACAGTGTCCTCTCTGCCTAAAAACCTGGAGATGCTGCTGCCATCTCGTTACTTTCCAATCTGCAGGACTCAGCAGGGTGAAAGCAGTCCACCCCATACCTCTGTGTGTGCAGAGTGAGGCCACGGGGCCTCCTGGGTCTGATGGTGTGGGCACCCAAGACCCCAAACCAACTCCCCAGCCCTGCAGGAAAACCTGCCCGAGCCGAGACAAGCCCCAGCCCTGCCAGGAGTTGCTGCTGCTGCTGAGGATGAGCCATCTCTTCCAAAAGTTAATAATTTATGGCCTCGGGGGCCACGGGAAGGGAAGGGAGAAGGATAAACAAACAATTTACATTGTCTTTCCGAGCAGGATTTGCATATTTGGATGGCAGCTCCGTTACCACGCGGCGTCTGCACCGCTGCGAAGGCTGGCAGAGCTCTGGCAGGGAGGAGAGAGCAGCCAGCCCAGCCAAGGGCTCACTGCAGCCACGACTGGCCCCGGAGAGGAGAGAGACCCATCCCTGGAAAACCCTCTTATCACAAAGCTGCCATCTGCTGCAGGCTCAGCCCGGGCTCTTCTGCCACGTTCCCTTTTGCTGCTCGATTGCTCCCTGCTTGGCTGCGGAGGAAGAGGCTGGAAGACCCGGCTGTGGACCCCACGAAACCTTCAGAAGAGGCAGGATGGAGCAGCAGAGAGGGATGACTCTTCTGGTTCTCGTCCCCAGGAGGTAAGAGAGCAGGTTGTTAAGCATCTTAAGATTTATCTGAGAAATGTGCCACCCCAGCTGGAAATAGAAGGAGATCTTCACACTCGTGGAGGAGCGATGCTCCCCTGCACCCTCCTCCGGTTAAATCCTCTTCTTGGAAAGAGCCCCGAGGCCTCCTGCCATGTGAAGACACCTTGGCTACACAAACACGGATATTTTCTGCATTTCTCTCTCTTCACCTTCCCTTCTGAATTTTTAGTGCTATAAAGGAACACCAGGTGGGAACTGGAGGGGTCTGGTCCAACACCCACGGCTGGGTGCTGGGAGTCTCTGGCAGGATGATGCAGGCAGCTCAAGCCTGGCTCAGAAGCCCTGAACTTTCAGAAATGAAAATGCCCCCAAAAAGCAGGAGGGTCCAATCCTGCTTTAGTCACACCTGGGAGAATCAGGAAACTCCACTGCTTTCATGAAATACTGAGAACCAGGGGTAGGATGAGACCAGTATGGGACTGGTACCTTGTTGACTGTTGCAAACTCAAGCAACCCGAGGCACTGCCCATGTCCACACTGCTGCCACCTCCCACACCAGCCCTTGCCACAGGCAGAGGGACAAGGCTGTGGAGTGATCTGCAGGGACTCTGGGCTGTCAGGGACACCCCACCCCTTCCACACAAACGCCTGATTAATGGCCAAATGGGAATGGAAACGCTGGACATGAAGGATCAGCAGCCTCTGTGAAAAACAACAGTTTTGCAGAGTTCCCTGGAGGCACCAGCAGCTCGTTAAATTGAGCTTCTTTCTAGTAATGAGGTCAGACAGGGCTAATAAAGAGAGATACCACTGGACAAGCCTTGTGCAGGCCAATTCCAACTGGGAATTGGGGCTCTGGGCTGGAGACAGCACCACGTGCGTGATGGCTCCTCCAGTCTGGACAAGTGCTCAGAGCTGCGCCTGGCATGGGTGTCTTGGGCACCTGCACAGGGTGCTGGGTGCTACATGCACCCTCCTGCCTCCCCTGCAGGCAGAAGCAGCAGCTCAGGGTCTCTCACTAAACCTATCCAGGAGAGGTGGCTCCAGGCTGGGCAAGAGCAGAGCAGAGCCCAGTGCTCTCCTGTCCCACACCCTGCAGGACGTGAACACCCACCCGGGCATCCTACAGCCCTGTGCCCAAAACACACCAGGATGCTCCACTGCATCTCTTCCTGAGGGTTTGGTTTCCATGGCAACAAAAGATGATGTCAGAGAAGAAGGATGATTCCTGTGAATGTGGAAGAAGGGATCATCTCCACAGCAGGAAGCTTCTTGTTGACGTTTGGAGAGAGAAAGAATTCTTCTGCCTAACGCCTGGGTGCCCTTCCAGTGCCAAACACCTACTGGCCCCTCCCCAGGACAGCAGTGTGGTGCTGACCCTATGAGTCTGGGTTCATTCCAGAGCCCAGGCTCCAGGCACAGTGAAGCAGGAGAGAAGGGGAACAGGATGAGGCTAGGATGCTGATAATTGTGTTTCTTTACATCCTTCAGGGATGCAAAGAAAAAAACCTCTACCAGGTTTTCTTGTGTCACAATGCAATGATAGGGCACAAGAGAGGTTTAGGGAAAAGACAAGCAGTTTGGAATGGGTGGGAATGCAGTGAAACAAGGAGCAGGTGGCTCTGGGGAGAAGCACTTAAGTGCAGTGGAAACCAGAGGTGCCCAGGACCAGAGATTCATCCACCGGAGAGACAGCAGAGACTGGGAGGACAGGTGGCAGCTGACAAGTAAATCTGAGAAGTCACTTGGGACAGATACAGCTCGTCCCTCCATCACTCTCCAGAGATGTTTACAAACAGGGCTTGAAAAGCACCTAACAACATAATCTGCAAATCCAAATATCATCCTTGGCTCGGAGGAGCCAGCACCACACCCCACGTGACAGAGCAGAATGCTGCTCCATTCAGAGAGCTGCAAAGGCTCTGAGAGAGCTCTGTGTCTAATACCCCCCAACACAGGCTGCAGGCACAAACTGCCTTATCTTTAGAGATTAGTAAAGCACCACATTGTGTCACGTCCACGTTCCAGCTCAGCACCCGTGTAGGAGCCATTCAAGGATCTAATACGACACAAAGCTCCAACATATCTATTGTACTGAAGCTTCTTTGCCCAGCCTATGCCAGAGCACAGATACATCTGGATTCCCTTCCAGTTCCTCCCAGCAGGCTCCCATTAGAAGACAGAATCTCTTTGTAGGAACTTTCCATGATTAAATTACCTGCCTGGTTTCATTACGAGTGTTTCAATGAGGTTGACTCATGATGAGATACCTGGTGCCAGAAAAAACAGCTGAATAAGTCCATGCATGAAGGGACTGATTCCCCATCCTGGATCCTAGATGCAAGGCCACCCATTAAGCTCCTCAAGAACTGTAGTTCTCTCCCCAGGTATGGGGAGATGGGTCCCAAAGCCCCTTGCTGCTGGTCCCTCATGCAAAGGCCACAGAGGCACCCACGGGCTCCTGAAACGCTGCCCTGGCTCAGGAGGCACCAGGCACGGGCTGAACACTTTTATCTCTGTAACAGTGACAAAAGCCCAGCCAGCCCTGGAGCCTTAGGACTGCTCCTTTCACGCGAGGATTTCTAACCCTGGGGTGAGTACTATCAAATAACGTTGTGTTTGTACAAAATGGACATTTTGAGTGGAACTGGATCAGCTCTGGGAAAGCGCACTGGAGCGTTACTGCATCTGCTGCCTGAAATAGAAACCCAAGACAAGGAGCAGCCTCCACTGCCAACCTGAGTCTTGCCAGACTTGCTGCTTTTTTTTTTTTTTTGCCATTTACATCGGAGCATCTCGGCTCTCGAGTATTTCCCATTAAAGCTTCACATCCATTTCTAGGATGGAGTTGTTCTTTCAGTGCTGGAAATACAGCAGAATGACTGTTGCTGGCAGCAGGTTTCTAAGCCAGGCTGGAATGCAGTATAAACAGCCTGGTTTTTACCTCTTTCTGTCCATGGTTCTGTGGGATCTTTCCTACCTAGACCTGGTACTAACAGAAGTTTGCACAAGCAAGAGACTCAGCAATGGAAAAGCTCCCCAAAGGACAAGAGAAGCAAACACCAGTCCAGCTTTTCGGTGTGTGCCTCCCCCAGACTGTCTTTGCTCAAAGGATTTACTTTTGCTAATCCAGTTTCATTAACCAGGGCTACATTCTGCAGTCACACCAGACTGAAAAGGAGGTGAGATGCACGTGGTGACTGTCACTTCTGCTGTCCCCATCACAACCACCCTTTCTCACATTGGTGTCTGCCTCTGACAGCCAGGGAGATAAGAACTCAGCAATCTTTAGGAAGGGAGAACCCAGAAGAGAAATTGCAAATCTCTATACAGGATTTTTCCAAGAGCACTTCAGACTCTCTATTAATTTCTTCTCGGAGTCAAGCACTCCTTAGACTTAGACTCCCTCAGAGCACTGCCAACCTCAGCTGACTCCTGGTGCTGTGGGAGCACGGTGGGATCCCTCCCTGCATCTCCATCTGCAGGAGGAGGAACCCAGCCCCGAAGTGAAGACCTTCCCTGCACACACCTTCTGCAGGCAGGAGCACCAGGGCTGATTTAGCTCCCTACTCTCTGCATGGGAAGTCTCCCCTTTGAAATTAAAGTGAAATAGTAATCCCATTAAGTATCTTTCCTCTAAATCATAGATATGTCCTTAAGTTAATGACAGCCCTTACATGCACATTCAATTCAAATCAGCATATCCAATTAACTTCATTACCTGGAGGCTCCCTTATATCCCAGTCTCTTTTTCTCCTGTCACATTTTCTTTATGCATTTTTCCCAAATTAGGATAGAATACATCTGTCACTGTGGGCATCACCCTGATTTTTACCCCAAAGACAGCACAGGGAAGCCTGGATAGATGGGTTTGCTCCAGAAAGTCACGATGCTGTCAGGCTGAGTGGCTTGGAGCAAAACAGCTCCTCAAGACCAAATGACTGGTCGCTGAGGGAGAAGAAAATCCATCCTTTCCAGAATTACACTGTCTGACTAAACATTAAACACACTCCCTAATCCCCACTGGGGTTGCCCTTACTAAAAAAGCTCTACAGCATCAGCTGGGGGGAAGAATCTGTTTGGTGAGGAGCTCGTCGCAGTGAGCTCTGCTGGCACACAGAGCTGGAGCTGCACTGCAGCCAGGAGGGTTGTCTTCAGGAGCTGCCTTCCAGCACTGGGACCATTCATAGAAACACAGAATCATTCAGGTTGGAAAAGACCCTCAGGATCATCAAGTCCAACCATTAATCTGCAAAATTCACCCCTAAACCATGTCCCTCAAAACCACATTCAAACAGCCCTTAAACACATCCACGGATGGTGACTCAACCCCTTCCCTGTGCCAGGCTGTGACTATATCTTCAGTGAAATTCTCTTTCCTAATGTCCAGACTAAACCTCCCACTGCAAAAAGAATCCATCCCCTCTTGTTCTATCAAGAACATTCCTTATTTCCACAAAGCTCTTTTATAAAGCACCAGAGAGAGTCCAAGAGCAGGGCAGGGGCAGCTATCAGAGCAATGGGCAGCAGCTCTGGCTGGAAAGGAAATGAACCAGTAGGACCAGTGACAAGCAGCCCAGTAGCATCAATCCCATCAGCATCTCTTGCTGTCTCTGCTTGAAGACTCAGTTTCAAGAGGCAACACTGAGCAGTGGGAAAGTCACTGGCACTTTGGCTCAAGGACCCAAATTCTCCTCCCACCACAGCTCCCTGCTCCCCTCCAGTGAGGGCTGCACGGGCTCTGTAATGTCCCGATGTTCACACTGACTTTTCCTTTTCAACTTCAAAGGGACACGAAAGCCCCATCCAAGCAAAGCCAGCCTGGCATCCCAACCTCTCCCTCCTGCTGCTGGGCACAATACAGACAAGGCATCAAAGCACCAACACCACCTTCTCTGCTTATGTTTTGTGTCCTAATCCTCTTTTTTTGGGGAGGCATTTTCCTCCTCCATCCCCTCCCTGAACTCCAGGGAAGCTCCAGGTGCAAGAACACTGATCTCCTCTGTCCCAGTCTCACTCAGATCTTGCCTTTTCCAACAGCCTGTCATTGGTACCCCTTACTCTGATGATTTCAGGATCTGGAAACACCTCCTCATTGGGCAGCTGCATTCCTGAGGGGTGGGGGGAGGGAAGGGGGTGCTGCGAGACAGGTCTGGGGAGCAGGAGGCAACGGGGGGATGTCAACTGAACAGCCACATGCAGCTGGGAGGGAGGCAGGAGGGTTCCTACCTGAGTTTATTCTGATCAGGCCTCACAACCCAAATTATTTATAGACCTGCAGTTTCTGTGAATTCAATACTCGTGTCAGAATTGTCTCTGTGTATGTGTCTTTCCCACCCACGTTTCCCATCTCTTCTGTTTGGGCAACGTTAGCTAAGTGTTCAGAGTCACAACCTGGGAATCTGCAGATAGAAGAACCTTTCTATCTTACTGTCTCAGTTTGACTCACAGGGAGGGCAAGGTGGGCTTTAAAAAACAAACCAAGAAAACCCACCCTTCCTTCTCAGCTGAAGCTCAAGCCACAGCCAACAGGCTATGCTACCAAACACCTCAGCTCTTTCAGCAGCATCATGTAACCCCTGGCTAAAGGCAACTGATTGTGAGACCAACATCCAAGGTGCCACTCTGGGGGGTGCCACACGCTGATCTGCTGCAGGGAGAAACTTCTGCAACCACAGTCCTTCCCATTCCCTGGTGGAAAGAAGAGCTTGGGAGAGGATTCTCTTTCTGCCTCTCTGCTGGCTTCTGGAGCTGAACAAAGTCATTGCTAGCTTGAAGATACAAAACCTTGAGAGAAGATTGCCACTGAGGCTCTTCTCACCCTCTCCTATTTCCTTCTTCCATCTTTCTGGAAAGCTGATCCTCCAAGATAAAACAGGGAAGATGGCAGAGAGGCACCATGCAGAGACTAATCAGCAGCCCCCGTGTCTCTAATTTATTACTGCATGAGAGGCTCGTTTAGAACAAAGCTGCCAGTTCAGAAGATCATTCCTTTAAAAGACTTTTTATTTGAAAAGCTGTCAGCTCACACCTTGTCACAGCTCTGCTTGCAGCAGCAGCACTTTAATAATGTGCCACCTCATGCAAATGAGTTGCTAATTAATTAAGTAGTATTCTTACGAGGACAGATTCATCAGAATAAAATTTGGGAAGGCTGGCTGACTAGGTCATATTGCTTTGGACACTGCTTGCAGCAGCACTGCCTTTTCCCACCACGAGGGAAGGGCCCTGTGGTCCCAGAGCCCTTGGGAAGGCTCAGCACAGCCCAGGGCATCAGTGCAGAGCCTGGCACAGCCCAGACCTGCCTCAGCTACCAACAGGAGTGAGATGCAAAAAACAAACTTAATAAAGTGCCCAGAGCATTGTCTTCTCCCCTGCTCAGAAACAGCAGAGTAGAAAAGGGGGAATTAAACCTGGGAGGCAGGGACTATTAACTCAGAGGGTTCTGGGGACCAGGCTGCCAGGCAGGGAACACTGCAAAGGGGCAGAGCTCTATTTTTGGTGCACTTGTTGCAGAGACAATGGCTGGGAGTTCTGGGCTCTCAGCCTTGCACCTTCCAGCAGCATCAAAGCACAACCCATTCAAGGCAGAAACCTTCCAGTGAGCGTCCTGTGGATTGGCTCTGGGGTAGGAGGACAGCTCAGGGCACATCTGCAGCTCACTACAAAGCCAATCCACTTCTAATTTGTCCCCTGTTAAAGAGCCACAACGTGCAGTGACTTCACCTTTCCTTTTGTTCAGCCATCAGCACCCTCACCCTTCTCCCTTCACCTTCCAGAACTCATTTTAAAGAGAAGGCTTCAGTGCTTCTCTGGGAAACTGGAACCATTAAGTTAGCAGCACTTGGCTGCTTGCAGGCTTTACATTTTGGCACTGAGCAAGGAAAGCATCAAAGAGACAAAATACTGGCCTCCCAGAGAAAGGAACGAGGCAGGAGTTGCTGCATCACAAGGCACCACACGTCACTCTTTCTGCAAACTGCTCCCTCAGCCTCTGCCATTCTTCCCTTGACTCACCCCTGCTCCTCCTGCTTTGTGCTGCTTTAATTCAGCTCCTTCCCTTACAGAGGAGAGGTGAGCAAGGAGGATGGCTCCAGGAACAGACAGAAGGTTCTTTTGATCCCAAAGCATCCTCTACCACGTGGTGCTAACAGCCTTCAGCAGGGGTGCCAAGTGGGTTAGGTGGGTGCCACAGGGTTGTGCCGAGGAGGATGGGCTGATCCCACTCTGCCCCTCGGGGTGTTAGAGCTGCCTGGGTCATACCCTGGTTTGTTCTCCCTTCACCCTGAGCTCAGTGCTGGGCAGGTGCCCGAAGGGACTCAGCAGGAGGGGAGCAGGGAGGCAACACTGCATCACTGCACCCTCAGCTGCCTGCAGAACACAGGTAATTCCCGAGGGAGTTGCAAGTAGCATTTTGGGGAGTGAGCAGTAGCCACAGTGAAGGAAAACGGGATAGAATGATAAGCCCAAATCCTCTGTGACCAACAGAAAACATGGTGAGCAGTACAAAATCATCACAGAATCAATCACAGATTCACAGAATGTTTGGGGTTAGAAGGGACCCTGAAAGATCATTAAACACAACCCCCTGCCAGAGCAGGATCAGCTAGATCAGGTCACCCAGGAACAGATCCAGAAGAGTTTTGAATGTCTCCAGAGCAGGAGACATCACAACCTCCATGGGCAGCCCCTGCCAGGCTCTGGCACTCACTGTGAAGAAGTTTTTTCTCTTATTTCCATGGAACGTCCCATGTTCCTGCTCATACCCCTTGCCCTACCATTAGATGTCCCTGAGCAAAGCCTGGCTCCATCCTCCCAACACTCACCCTCTCCATCCTTATAACCATTCATGAGGCCACCCCTCAGTCTCCTCCAATCTCTCTTAAGAGCCCCAGCTCCACCAGCCTCCCCTCAGAAGAGGAACCAGAGCTGGCATTATTTGGGGTGCCAGAGATAACCTGCTCAGATTTTCTTGTCACAAACCATTTGTGGCTCCTCACCAAAGACCCCAAGACAGAACCATATCTCTGTTCTCCCCCTGCACCTCACCTGGGCCCTTCCAGCTGAACAATCCTCCACAGCTCTGTGTCAGACACCCTCCCTGCAATCATCCTCCTCCAGCAGTGCATTTCACAGCTCAGGGGACTGGTCTTACCGAGTTTGGTTTGTTGACCTTGAGTGGCCATGTAAAATGGAATAAAAAGCCACTTAGACAAGATTGTCTAATGCTCTAAACGAGCAGCAGCGAGTCGCAGATCTCCCCGAGGAGGTAAAAACTAAACGACTGTCAAAAATTGTCACACAAAAAGCCTGTTTCTCCCAAGTCACTGCTTCCAGCTGATCAGGTGGGAACCAGAAACTTCTTCAGGAAATATTATTCTCTTTTGAAAAACATCTTGTAAGTAATACATTTCAAATGCCTCAGACTCCATGCCCGACACCTCCTGGGAACGCTATGAAACAAACCAAACTGTGAGACACTGAAGGCCAAAACCCAGAAGGAAATTATAAAAAATAAAATCAAATCAGAATTTTGTTATCTTTTGATTTTACAAACTCGTGGAGAAATTCTGCCTGGTAGTTCTGCAATGCTTGAGGTCAGACAAGAGTGATCAGGTGAACCAGGAGGTTGTGCATATTTTTTGGCTTCACTTGTGCATGCAGAACCACTCATGTGTCACTGATCAGATCTAACCTTGCTCCGGCAGAGGATGTGAGAAAATTACAGAGCACGTAGCCTCTCTGGAATCCCGGGAGATGGGGCTCTCCCACATCACCCACTGCTCAGTCCCAGACTCTGGGCAGCCCCAGGGAGCATCACACCCTCAGGGGTTACAACCTGCCCCTGCACACTGGAAACAGGGATGTTTCTAGTTCAGAAATGGGCCAGAGCACAAAGCAGCCAGAAGCTCTCTGGCTGGGCTGGTTGGAGAGAAGCTGAATTTCACTAAAGCAACAGCCTTGCAAACGAGGTCACTTAAGGACGGGTAAAACCACAGCCAAACTGGCACTGCCCCACAGCTCCCAGGGAGCTCCCAGCTCCCTGCCCTTCCCTGGGCACCGTGGCAGCTCAGCTCGGTGGTGCTGAACTACCTACCAGGGGATAGAGACTCTCTCTGGAGCTTGTGCATCACCAGGCACCCGGGAGCTGGACCGGGTTTGGCTCCATCAGGGAAGGCAAGATGCAGAACCAAGGTGCACAATAAAGAGCCAGGCTGGTGTCCTGCTCAAGGACGTTTGCTTATACAGGGCCCTGTACCAGAAGCATTAAGGCTTCCTGATAGGATTGGGCCAAGGATGAATTTGTGGCAGCTGAGTCTCTCCTCCTGCTTCCCTTTCTGCTCATTCACACTCGGATCGCCCGGTCGGCGGCAGACGGAGGCTGGAGGGAGCTCATGTGGCACACACTGAGCAATGCTGCTCTCTGAGCTGCTTCCCAAATGCTATTCTGGGGCAGATCAACGATTAGAAAATAAAAATCTCTCCCATCTCTGCACCGTAACTTGCTAAGCCTTCAGCATATGCCATTTCCAGCATCTTGGAATTAATCAGCAGATAAGCAGATGAACTGGCTCTGGATAATCTGTATATGCAACACATGTAATGCTGCTGAACGCTGCCTTGAACACAGCAGGGAGTTTGCTGGGCTCAGTGCACACGTCTGCCCCGTCTGTCCCCTTCCAAGAAGAGTTGGAGCAGCTACGAAGCACACGCCACAGCTCGGGGACAGCACAAAACACCCTGTTCTGCATCAGGCTGGAGAGGAGGCAATGACACGGGGTGACCCAGGCACAGCTCACCAGCCAACCCCAACCTGGAAGGAGGGGAAGAGGGGCCATGGCTAAAGAACTGGAACTGAAGAAGATCATTCTGATGTGTACAAGCAGCACATTGCTCCTCAGAGCAACTTGGAACATCGTAGAATGGTTTGGGTTGGAAGGGAGCTCCAAAGGGCATCCAGTCCAACCCCCTGCACTCAGCAGGGACATCTCTAACTAGGTCAGACTGTTCAGAGCCTACTCAAGCCTGGCCTGGAATGTCTCCAGGGATGGAGCCTTCACCATCTCTCTGGACAACCCATTCCAGGGATCTGTCATCTTCAGATTAAAGAGCTTTTTCCTAATATCCAACCTAAATCTCCCTTTTCTATCTTAAAGCCATTGCCCCTTGTCTCCCTTAACAGCCCCTCCCCTGCTTTCTTACAGGTCCCTTGCAGGTACTGGAAGGTGCTTTAAGGTCCCCCTGGAGCCTCCTCTTCTCCAGGCTGAACACCCCCAGTTCTCTCAGCCTGTCTTCATGGGAGAGATGCTTCTCTAATCATTTTTCTCACTCTAATAACCAACCCACCCAAAACCTTATTCCATCAGGACCCAAGCAGCCCATGCAGAAGGGTTTTCCTGTAGTTTCTCTGCAGGGTGAGGTGGAGCAGGGCTGCCCCAGAGCTGTGAACACCACACTAGAAGGCCAGAGGCAGCTTTTCCCCCAGGCCCCTGCTTTTGTTCGCACGCCAACCAGCACAGCTAATCCCTTATCGTGCCCATGGCCCAAAATCAACATCACGAGATAGGTTCAGGCTGGGGTCCTATGGATGGGAGAGACAAAGCTACACCACATTACTGCTTTCACTTCCATAATTGACCTGTAGATAAACACATGGCTTCCGCCTTAATCCCCTGCAGCCTCATGAACCATCAGCTGCGCTAAATTTTTCATGTAATTAAGAGAAAAACCCTAATCCAGTGTAATTAGCTCCCTGATTGCCAACGTCAGGCAGAAAAGAGCTGTTTGAACAGCAATTCAGGTCTAGCTGGTTACGCAAACACTGTGTGTGTGGTTCAGTAATTCAACACTGGAACAACTCCCCCTCTGCTGTCCTCACAGCCTGGCTTGCCTAAACACAGCTAAGTGGTTTCATGACTGCAGCAGGTCTGATACCCCTGTGACTGCTGCTCCACCGAGCTCTGGTTACATCCCCAGGGCTGGTCATGAACCAAGTCAACCAGATCCCAAGAACCACCCTAGTCCCTGGGTTTGGAATGGTCCCCCCCCATCCCTTCTGCATCCTGAAGTGAATGCCACCAAGTCATTAGGACTCTGCCAACCTAACCACCTCAACTCAGCAGCTAAGTCACAGTTAAGACCATGAAGCAGTCTCCTCATGAGTGATGCTCAGCACCAGAGCAATGCTTACAAGGAGTTTCATGGCATTGCTCAAAATTCACGCCAGCTACTGAGCCTTAGTGGTTTACAGTGATATTTTTCTTTTCTGCTAATATATACGAGAAGAAAATCTGAAGAGTAAAATGCTAGAAATTTGGGAAGTGGAAGCAGATGGGAGAGGAACAGAGAATGTGGATCTATGTGCCAAGGGGGAGGCAGGGAAACCAAGAAAGCACAGCTAGAAGATACCTTCACTTAACCATTTCATCCAGGTCCTTTCCTTTTGCTGGGGAATGAACTACTTAAACCACTCTGACTATTCTTTTTTTTTTTTTTTTTTTTTTCAAAAAAAGACATTTGCTATAGAAATTACAGACTATTCCAGTTCTCAGCTAGTTACATCTTTCATCTTCAGACTTAATACCAGACAGTCTCCCTGAAATACAGCACTTGAAAGTGATATTATTTTAAGAGGTATCTGCTGGGGTCTCCAGAAGGAGGTTTTTAATCCTCATCCTACAGAGGTTTTTCGGGTTTGGTTGGGTTTTTTTTTTAGAATTAAAAAAAGCCTTAGTCTCTGTTTTGGGTAATGCTGCTGTAGAGGCCAAATTTCTGTGCCTGAAAGATTGCAGAGCCACCAACCTGTTTTCTGTAAGGAGAAAGCTGAAAAGCATTTCACAGCTTCAGCTTTACAGGCTGAATCCTTATAGAATTGTTGTTTATACGCCGTGGCAGGCCAGAACCAACCATCTATGTTTTTGTAGCTGTAACTCTTACTTCTGACAGAGGCCAGGGGGTGATGAAAGGCCGGGGGGTTGTGCCTGGCTTTGCCCATGTTTGGGCTGCAGGCTCTGGTCTCCCTGGCGCTGCTGCTCTCTCCCCTCCTCATCACACGGATGCTCTGTAAACAACCCAGCAGCGAGCAGAGCAAGCTGCTCCTTTGTATCAAAGCCAGCCTGATTTCTTTATACAAAAATGAGTGAAAATTTATCAACTCAAAGCTCCTTTTAAAGAGAAGCCCCTAAGGAGAGCAAGCCCAGATGCTTGCTTGCATTGCCCCAGTAAAGCCAATTCTTCTCCCTCCCTCTCTCCCTCCCAACACACATTATTTCCCGTGGAAGGCACCGTAGATGAACTATCGACTGCAAGCAGAGTCCTGGCTGGATGGCAATGCATCAATATGGATTTAAGTGAGCACGTTGGTGGCACAGTTTGGTGCTTTGCCACCATTCCCTGTACAGGGGAACAGCACTTTGAGCCAAGCAAATGACCTTCTGTTTAAATGCCTCCCAGAGGACCCTCCCCACAGAGCCCACAGAAAGCAAGGCTAGAAACTGCAGGTTTCCCTCCTCTTTGCTCTGGTGCAAGGAGGTGGGACCTGCAGTCATGTCCTGAGTCACATTGAGAATCACAGGATGCCTAGAAGATCACCAAGTCCAGCATCAAGATCATCAAGTCCAAATTCCACCAACATAAATCTATGTGCTGACTGGTCTGTGGTGTCTCAGCCTCAGATCCAAACACCAATTCTCCTCTCTGTGGCCCACACCTTCCCAAAACACAGCACCTTCCAGGTCTGTGGAGAGCCACCAGTTGATAAGAGCTGTACAGCTTGCCAGGGGCTGCCTCCTTTTTCTGCTGCCTTTCCCCACTGCACATCTAGCAACATTCAACTGGGAATACAGACCCAGGCTGGCCCAGCAAGAAGCTGGGAGCAAGGCACTGAGTACATGTAACAGCAACCTCAGCATCTTCTGCTACCAGCTCAGAGGCAGCAAAGCCACATCAAAGCTACATCCCAGCGAGACAGATATTTTCTCAGCCACCATTTCACCAGAGGATGGTGGAAGTGTCTCCAGACAGACAGAGGAGCCTCGGGAGTCTTTGCATTTGTATTAACAAGCACTGGCAGGAGATTTGCAGCTAGGCAGTAAGAGGTGTCAAGGGGTGGTGAAGGGGTCAGAAAGAGGTGTTGGAAGGAGGGGAGATGCTCAGCTTCACCTACAGACAGCTTCTCAGTGACCCGAAGGACAACACTGGGTCGTGAGGCTACCAACTTCCATCCCTCCTACCTCCAGAAGCTGAAGTTTCTCACAAGGTTAGTTGAATTGCTCTCCCTAAAAAGAGACCCAGCATCAAACATTACTAAAGCTTTTAGAGAAAGAGCTCTAAGCTGAGCCAACCGGCCCAAGAGACAGTGCTCACAAGCTACCTTCCAGGACAGAATTTCCCAGTGATTAAGTGCTGGCAACAGCAGCAGCCTCTCTACAGCACGATGCTGCTGTTTATTATCAGAGGAGCTGAGCTACTTCTTGCCTTTCTCTTCCTATTGCACTGGCACTGAGTCCCCCCTCCATATCCATACATCTGCATAATGTAACCTGCTAATGATTTCAGGCCTCATATTTGGTTGGTGTCAAGATTTATTTGTTATGTTGTCATTTGCAAAGAAATCTTTCAGCGACCTAAAACCATGAGACTCGAGTTTTGCTGGTGCTGGGAGTCCCAGGGCCAGGCAGTTGGACCACATCAGGTATTTCACTGTCTACTCCTGTGGTTTCTGAGTGGGAAGCCTGGCTGGGAGCCGGGTCCTGTCCTCAATGCCTGGACTCCTGCGATTTGTGACTTAACAGAACAGCTGAGCCAACCTCCAAAGAGTCTGCTCCTGAGAGATTTCATGCCTTGAACATTTATTCTAAGGAGCTTCAAAAACTCCAGTTTTCATTATTAATACGACTTCTTTCATCAGAGTCCACTTATCTTTTCTTTTCTTTTTTCTTTCTATTTCTGTCTCTACCCTTTTATTGTTTCCCTGAGCTCTTCCAGGGGAATGCTACCGAAACCCAGACCAGGCGACCGCAGCATCTACCCGCTCTGCTCACCAGCATCAATTTATTTCCATCAAAGCTTCCTCCTTCAATCAGGTTTTTCCCACCCCACCCCCCCGTTTTGTTTTGTTTTTTAATTCCATCTGTATTTAATCCCAGGCAAACAAAAACAACAATCTCAGCTCCCTAAGGCCATCACTTTCTAAACGCGTTACAGCCAACTCCAATTAGCAGGCAAGCGACACGAGCGGCTCCGTACGCTCCTGTATCTTTGGGAACCTGGCAGTCCAGAAGGTCCTTTTCCCCAGACTGTCCCCTTTGTCCTTCTGCAGAACTTGTACTGCCATTAGTCACAAGCTCTGCAAGATAAAACACTCTCAACCTTTGCTTTTGCCACCAGGGCAGAGCTGGGAAGGATGCTCCGTGGGCTCGTTAATGCTGCTTTGTGGTTCTGTGCTCCCACATCTGCAGCTACCTGCATGCTTTGGTTTACAAGAGGATCCCAACGCCTCTACAACTGCTAGAGGGATCATTTCTTGGTCACTTTAGCTTCCCTCTTAACCTGCACTTGAAAGAGCTTCTTCATAGTCTCTCTAAGGCAGGCTGCTGGAGAAGCAGTGGTGCCAGCTCCTGCCAGGGCTGTGCAGGCAGCAAAACTCTCCCTTCTCACCAGAGTATCTCTCAGACATACCCTGGAAAAAAACACTGCCAGCCCTCAGTGGAGCTCCCCACGTTCAACAGACAAAGGTGAAGTTATCCCTTTGGGAACCTGGTTGTGAATTCACTGTCTTCACATTGTGTATCTTGGTGAGAAACGTCTGATCCCCCTGGCTGGTCAGGTTTTGCCAGACTTCACCAGGCTCTGAGCTGAGATCTGGTGGTGCCCCTGCTCCCTCCTCTCTGGGAACCCAGAGCAGAGCTCAGCCATTGTACCCTTGTCTGAAGGGACACCCACAGCAACGTGCCAGCAGCAGGGCAGAGCCAGCACTTCAACTCAGCCGGCCGCTCTCCCTCCATTACTGAGCTATTTCGGGCCATGATTTCAAATGAAAATCTGTATTTTATTAATTACGTGTCTGCTTTGCTGCTGAACTCTCTAATGTGTTTCCCAGCTGTATCAATCCACAGCCATGAAGGAAGCCATTAAATCTAAATGCCTGGAGCATGGAGCATTTCTGCCAGGACACATCTGTCACCAGGGTTAGCCTGGAGGCGTGAGGCCCTGGCCAGAGCTGGCACCTCCCCTCACCTGCTGGAGCATCCTCCACCTCACCTAAGGGCAGCAAAACAAGGGACACTGTGGGACTGGAGTGGAGGACGTGCCCTGCCAAAGCCATCAGGATTGTAAATGAATGCAAAGCAAAGTCCATCTGGTGGCACCGCCGGGTTTCTCCATCTTTCACACGGGCTGGCTAGAAATGCAAGGAGCCAGCTCCAGAGCTGCTGGGCCTGGGTGCAGTGTGCTGCCAGCAGCTGTCAACCAGAGAAGATGAGGATGGGAGAGAGAATCATTTGCATTGCTGCAAACTCTTCCTCCAGCCTCGCCTGCTAATCTCGGTGTCCGGCTGGCTCTGCTCTGACAAGTCCCCTTGCACTGCTCTGCTCTCCTGTTGCACACAGACACCTCTCCAGCAGCTGGGAAAGGATTTCCCCAGTACATGCCCTTCCTGCCACGCAGGGCTATGGGAACCAGCAGTGTCTGCAGGTAGGAGGATTTATTCACCTGTCCTAACTGGCAAAACTGATTGGCTTTGACAGACACGCGGGGATGTGAGGATGCATTAATGACAGTTTAGCATGGAAACCAGCAAAGCCATGCACCTCACAGATGTCATTGGGTGAAGTTTATGTAAAGCAAATTTTATGGCTGGGGAGAAACGTATGAGATCAGGAACCTCAAGGAAAAGAAACACAATCACTTCAGGCTCCTTCCCTAACAAATACATAAATTCAGAAAATCAAATCAACCAAAACACCTCCCAAAAAAAGCTCACCACAGAAAACTGCACAAACCCAATTCTTCATTGCAGAGATTACATCATCTTGAGTGAAAACTAAAGAGGCCGCCAGCACTTGGAAGCAGAAAGGGCTAAAATGCATCGACTGTACCCAGCCCAGTCTCCCACGCCCCATCCATGTGGATCCTCTGCCATTTAAATTGCATTATTTTAGAGCAGCATTAATGGGCTCTATGAAAACTGCTCTTGCTGAGACACCCGCAAAGCCGAGAGAGGCACGAGGCTAAAAACTGCTCTCTCTCAAGCAGAACAGACTTGCACTTGGATTGCACAGGAATTAAAAGCAACAAAGGGTCTGTGAAGCCAACTGCAGTGTGACCAAGAAGCAGTCTCGTCACTTTGCATACCCATCTGGCCAGGACATACTTTCCATTTCAGCGAGTTCGGGGACGGGTGGACAGGGCAGGGAAATGTGGAAACAGCAAAGAAAGGAGAAGAATGAAAACCTGCAGGACAACACTGCTACCCTGTTATGAATACTGTACTCCTATTCATATGAAAATCCATACGGCTGCTACTGTTGCATGCACTTTTCTTACACAGCATGAAATTAAAATTCCTCTTCAGTATCATATTGCCAGCACAACAGAGCAACTTTAGAGTAAGCTCGCAGACAATTTATCCTTTTAGCTTCCTCAGATGGGTTTGCACTGGGATTGAAAGCCAGTGGGGTGAGGGAGATGAGTCTATTGCCCATGGTAAAAAAAAATATGAATTTTTGCTTCCAAAACAAATCCCAGAGAAATATTGCTGGCCTGGAGTCTGACTGTTGGTGCTAATTTCACAGTGCAGTTTCACATGCATAATTCCCCCCGGGCCCCCCTGCCACTTTCCTCCTTATCTTCCCAGAACAAACTCAACATGCAGGCTAATTTCAAGGGGTGTTTCACCCAGAGTCCAGCCAAATGTCAGTGGATCTGCTGGAAATGCAAATTGAGACAATCATGCAAAAGAGGAGGGCTTATAGATTGTGCAGAAGAGCAACAGAAGGCAAATAAAAGCCGACAGAAAGAGCAGCAAGGAACAAATCTCCCGTCTCATGTTGTTGATCATTCCCACGTGTGCTCAGCGAGCAGAGGCACATTTCCAAAACCACAAATCCTATTGATTTTCACCACTAAGTTGTCTAGGTGTCTCCAAACCCCACACATCTCAAAGCTCCTAAATCTGCCTCTTGCATCACTCACACCCTTCCCGCCCACCTCGCGGGGCTGCAAATGACAACGCAAGACGTGGAGAAGAAGCACAGAGCTGGTGCTGAACTGGGGGAGACCAGGAGGTTTTTTTGGTGATTTCCCAATTGCAAAGAGCCACTGAGCTGTCAAAAGCAATTGCAGCATTCAAAGAAGGCGTTTTATTTTGTGCTTTTAGAAAGTTGGGATAACTGTGGCTCCCTGAGATCATCTGGGGACAAACCAGGGAGAAGATACTGAAGATGGGAACTTGATTAGCTCAAACCCAGCCATGTGATTTTTCAGATACGACCAAATTCATAAGAAGGGTTGCTCATTATGTATGCAAAGAAGCAGCAAGCAAGAGGAATCTATACTATGTGCCATAACATGATATAGAATTAATGCCCCTAGGTTACAGAATTCCTCATCACTCACAAACAGGACGGTATCTCCTGCATTATATTTTATCACACTTTCTGACAAAACATCCTCTTCAGGAAGCCTTTTGGAAGATGCCATCATGAGCAAAGCCTGGTCTGGGGAGGAAGGTTTGAAGTCACCAGCAGCAGGCCACTGAGAGGCTCCTTGAGAGGCTGCCTGAGAGGAAACCCCTCAGAGCAGCATCCATGGAGCCTCTACATGGGTGTTCTGGGTTTGCTGGAGCCCACACGTTGCTTCCTTTGGCCAACAGCCCCAGCAACATGAGCTGCCTGCTCTGCTTCGAGGGGATGGATTCCAGCTGCAACGGGGAGACTGGACATCAAGGAACAAATTCTCCATGGAAAGAGTAGTCGGAGACTGGAACTGCCCAGGAAAGGAGTCACCATCCCTGGATGTTTTGAAGGATTGTTTGGATGTGGTGTTGAGGACCATGGTTTAGGGATGAACTTCATAGGGTAGGGTTAATGGATGATCCCAAGGGGTTTTTCCAACCTGAATGATTCTACGACACCCCAAAGGGGCTGAAAAAACACTTTACAAAAGCATCTGACCAGGAAAGCTTTGCCACCTCCCAGGTGGTACAGGGCAAGGAGCACCTCATGGGCTCCGACTCACACATCCCAGCCCCCATCCCTGCAGGGCAGAGGGAGCAGGATCCAGCTCCAGCAGCACCCCTGGAACCGGGAGCTCAGCTCCTCCATCACCGAGCGCTTCCGCCTCGCCGGGCTCCGCGCTTTTGAGAGGCGGTTTGGGCAGCTGCTGAACTGGAAGGAAAAGGGTCTGATTATCTCCTCCATCACCTCAGTCGTGACCCAGCCCACTGACCCCTTTTCTGTCGCTCTCCATTTGCACTGGATGTCTGACACAGGGAAGGGGCAAAGCCTCCACAATGGAGCCATTGGCTCCATCTCCTCCCGCACGTGGCTCAGGAGGCAGATCCTTTGTTTATCACTCAGTTTCGGCTCCATCTCTTGCTCGGGGGCTCCTGATCCGAGTGCCCACATTAGAGGAGTGATGCTGAGGTGGCAGCACCAGGATTGGTGGAGCAGGAGCTGCTGACAACCCAGATCCAGGATAGTTTTCATCCAGGGAAAAAAAATCTCCTTCACTCCCACTGCTTGCTTAAAAGCCAACCAGAACACAGCCTCCATTTTACTTCCACTGCCATCCTCCAATGTCTTTAAGTGCACCCTGGGTTTTTAAGCTACACAGCAACAGGGAAAACCTGCCAGCGAAGACAGGAGACATCCCAAAGCTGGGTGGGAAGAGCAGTGAGACCACCTCCTCCTTCCACAGCAAGTGCCTCAAATCTGCAATGCCTACAAGAGCATCTCCAGCTTCACAGTTTCCCTGTAGACAACAATAAGCAGCCTGTCTATGGACTTGTCCTGACCTGCTGACAGCAGCTTTGTCACTTTAACACGAGTGTCCCCGAGTGAGGGACATCGATCAAGGCAACTGCCTATCAATCAGCTGGCACTAACCTACTCCGACAAGACACTTGGGAGGACGCTCCCCAAGCACCACAACAAGCCTTAATTATTCACATCTCTGTGACTTTTGCAATTACTGATCTGCAGAGGGATGTTGGTTACACGGAGGAGCAGCAGGGACAAGAGGGAGGTGAAAGGTGTCATTACCCAAAGCATAGTGCACTCCTTCACTGGAGGAATAAGAGCAGCTTGGTTGTTCCACGAGGACCCACAGGGGGAGGGCAGCTGTGGGTGGCACCCATCAGTTGAAGACAAGGGGGAATAGGTCAGAAACACCCCCCCCCAGGTTGTCCTGTCTGCCCCAGTCCAGCTTTGATCACACCCAGTCAGCAGCTCCAACCTGTTTCAATAGCACTTTTATGCCAAAGTCTTTGCCACAGATGCCAACACTGCTTCCAGGTAAACAACAACTGCACTGCATTTATATCACCAAAAACTGGCCTGAAACAACTTGCTGTTGTCCAACATCAACAGCCTGGCTGTGGGGTTAAGCTCTCAGCAGCATCCATACAGCAGCCAAATCCCCCAGAGTTCCTGGGCCCTGCATGCCATGGGCAGAGGTTTGCCAGCCCTTCCCTCGCCTCGGAGCCCGGCGTGACCAGATGACTGTGAGAAAAATGAAAAATGGCCATCTGGATGCCCGTGGTGAAGACAGCCAGCAAAGTTTCCAGAGGGGGCACTGTTCTGTGGGAATCTGCAGGAACACCCCTGCTGCAGCAGCCACTGGTGCCAGAGGAGCACAGTGGATTGCAATGCAAAGCCTTTGCCCATCAAGCTACTGGATCCAGTCCAGTCCAGACTGGAAGAGATGCTGCTGCTCTCAGTTTGGCAGCCTGTATGATTTCAGGACAGGTTCACATTTAAACCCTTCCTGATGTTTCAGCCACAGGTCAAGGACAGAGGTAGATCTTGTCAGCTCTGGGTCATGACATCCTTCCCCCTGAAACAGAAGTCAGGGGCTTCTAACCCAGCTCCAGCAACCTGCTTCATGTGCCCTTGGGCACATCGCTGCACCCTCCTTTTCCAGCTGTAAAATGGCCATAAAGTTTATCCTCATTTCCATCTCAGTCTCTGCTCTTTGGGGCTGTGTGCAGGGAGCAGCCAGCACGGTGGTGATGGAGGAATTTGCTCGTTCTGACTGCAGTATAAATAAGTAATGCACAGGTCCCTGCTGATGTCTGAGCAAAAAGCTTGAGCAGGAGGAGGCAAAAGGAGGCGTGAAAGAGGAGCTGGCTCAGGTGCTCTTTATGCTCCAGTAAAAGTGCAGTTCCTTGTACTGAATGCCTTTTAAAACTTAAGTAGCACTGTCCAGGCCCTGATCTTTCTCCCCAGAAGGTGCAGAGCTGTTGGGAGATGCAGTGACAAAGCTGCACCTTTCCAAGCCAGGAAAGCCAATAAAAACAAACTGAACGGGAAACACAACGGAGTCAGAGATCAGTGCAGCTCCCAGATGATGACCCAGCTGCTGTTTCAGCAGCTCAGCCGGGCTGCAGTGTTATCATCTCCCTATCCTGTTGTTGATGCTGCTGGGAAACCATTCTGGGGGGCTCAGGATGCAGGAGGCTGGACGCGGAGCCAGGCAGGTCACAGCTAAATCCTGTCCCAGCTGCGAGGTGCCACCACGAAGGGACACTGAGCAGCCCCTGCCTGGTGCCACAGGGACTGGGACCCACCTGCTGTCTCACAGGCTGCTGGCAGAGAGAAGCTCCAACACCTCTTTAACAGACTCATCAAAGTATTTTTAAATTAACTCCGGCACACTCTCCCACCCCCGGGAGAGGCTGTAACAGACCCTGGCTTTGGGATAAAATTAAACAGCAACACATGTATCCTGTGCTCAGCACCATTGCCTTATTTGCTTGTGTTAATTGGGATGTGAGGTAAAGCGTCTCACAGCAGAATCCTACGTGCTTCCAGACTTATTCTTCCTCAAAGCTTTAGACAGTCAAATCCCATCTGTCCGTGCTCCACCTTCCTCTCCAGTTCCCCCCCAGAAAAGGATGCTGCCCAGCACATCATTTCACCACCTCCTGCTCCAGTTCACTCCCTTCTGATGGAGCACGACCATCTCTAAGGTCCCCACAGCACAAGTGCCCTTCTCTTGGGAGCATCTTTCCTGCAGAAACCCACCCCCCAGTCCCTCCCTCCCTCGCCCAGCACGAGGATCCCCGCACGCCCATAGACATGCACAAACACGTGTACTTGGTATGATAGGTGCAATTTTGAGCAATTTCCCTGCCAGTCTCTCTGCAATCTCAATAATCTTCTCCCCCCCAAAAGGGGATCAGAGATCCCGTGGTGCCTTTGCTTGGCCATAAAGAATGCAAATCACATCCCTCGATGGCTTTGAATAATGCAGAGGAGAGCAGCCAGCAAAATTCAGGAAGGTGGGGTGTCTGCTGGCTGCTTGTTAGCTCATGTTTGTGGTTACTCCTGCTCCACGTTAGATTAGAGATGCACAAAGAGCTTCAGCAGTGGCTGGGCAAGAGAAATAATTTGTTTAGACCATTCAAACTGCCAGCTTCCTGCAGGTCCCATATTTAAAGCTGCTGGGGACCTGTCAAAAGGTGCCCTGCGTATATTCAAATGGTATCCCCAGAGCCATGGATGAGGATTCTTTGAGCTATCTCCTCTAGCACAGGAAAACAACCCTCAGCAGGCCAGGTTTGGGGCTTGTTCCCTGCAGGGCTGGCCAGCAAGGCTCCGAAAGAGAGGCACTGAGGATGGCAATACTGAGTAAGGGTTCCCCAGGCTGTATCTCACCCAGAGGATGCTCCTCTCCTCCCACCAGCATCAGCCCAACTTGCCTCTTCCACATCCCATTTATCTGCATATGCCAAAGGCTTAACGTTCTTGGGGGGCAGAGGTACAAGAAGGTAAAACACAAGCTGCTTTTCTCCTGGCACTACCAACCACCACCTAAAACCCAGAAGAGCAAGTCCATGCATTAAAAATATCTCCTCTTGGTAACACAAACCACAGCTATTTAACAGTCCAGTTGGCAATTGCACAAGAGCATTTTAGCTCAAACACTTCTCAGCCTCTGGTTTAAGGTGGAGTTGAAATCCGTGGCTGTTGCAGCTGCACCCAAATGCTCCCATTGCTCTGGTTCTCACACTGGACCCTCAGACCTGCCTGCTGGGACCTGGAGCTGAACCAACCACTGAACTTCTTGTTTTAAGCCACGTGTCTAATGAGCAGCACTAAGTCCCTAGGACCAAACCAACCACTGGGAAAAGCAAGCAAAGGAAAATGCAAAGAAAACAGGGAGGGGAGCAGCCACAGATGTATGTTACCTCATTATTGCAAACAGACCTGAATTAGGAGAATGTTCTCAGAGGGCATCAAAACCTTCTTCAAAATCATTTTTCCTTTCAGAAATCCCACTCAAGCTGACAGAGCCCTCCAGATTAAACAGAGATTTGCTCATTCTGGTGTTTTGCTGTAATCCAAACCACAATTCCCTGATAAGCTGTTACCACATTTGTGAATCGATGTGTCTCAGATGCTCAGGCTGCCAGAAGAACCTACAAACCAGTTCCTCCTGGGACTGGTGGCCAATTCCCAGCACTGTCAATCTCCCTTTCATGGACAAAGCCAGGAGGAACTGCATAGCCAGGTAAGAACATGACAGCCCTAGGGTAACTGTCAGGTACCAGAGCAAGCATGCAGTATTTATCTGCCTGGGCACATGGGGACACGTGTGCCTGCAGAGCCTGAGCACACACATCCCCACATGCAGGTGGAGGGGATGGGGAGGAGGTTGATTTGTGGCAGCAACCCCCACACAGCTTAGGAGCTACAGGTCTTCTTTTCTAGAAGTTCCTTCTTCTATTTAGAAAACTCTTTCTTTAAAGCACATGCTCAGACTTCTTTGAGCTCCTCTTTCACCACAGCAGTGCTCAGATTAAAACAAACCAACAAAAACCCAACATCTTTTTGAAAACACGTTCCCAAGAGGCAATTCCACCCAGTCCCAGACCTCAGACTGGAGCAGTGAGGGACAGTCCCTGCCAGCACAGACCCTCACAGCTTCCACCCCACACTGCTGCTGGCCACAACCAAGTGGACTGGAGAAGCACAAAGGTGACATTGGCTCTGGGCTCAGACACCCCATGCTCCCTGGAGCTGGGTAGATGTGGAGGCACACCAGGGAAAGCACAGGCAGACAGCTCTGGAGGAGACAAAACTGCAGGAAACAAAGTGAAGGGACCAAAGGGTAGACTAATATTTAATCTAAATACATCAAAATCAGCAGAAGGGCTGGTTTCCCAGGACTGATGGGAAACAGACCTTGCTGCTAGTAAAGCAGTAGTAGGAAGCAGTTCCCTCTGCTCTCCCCCAGGCACTGAGCATGTTCAGCTGATGGAGGTGGCAGCCTGTAACTGTCCCATGCCAACAGGTCAAGTGTCCTCAGCACTGTGGGGCTGCCAGAGGCTGAGTCAAACCACCTTTTTAACAGCAAACACATTCCCCTGTCTTCTTCCCCTACCCACAGCTCCCTGCAGCGAGTATTTTTTCAGTACCTCTTCACCTTAAAGGAACAAAACGCAGCCTTTGCCTTCTACTTTAGCCTCAAGAAAACACAAAACTAACCTTAAATAAAGGCTGACAAGTCTTGAAACAGTTATTGCCCATCTCGGCAGAGGAGGAGGGCTGGCAAGAGATTATTTTTGGAGATTAGGTCTAGAGTGACTGACAAACTGATAAGTAACAGTGTTTGGTTTTAATCTGAAACAGGTTTTGGGATAGAATTTAAAAAAAAAAATAAGAAGAAGAAACAAAAAAACCGGCAGCCACCCACCGACAAGAGCTCCTCAGAGGCAGGAAAGCTGCAGCCAGCAATACTAATGTGGTTTTCACTTAGCTGCCACCCTCTCCTTCAAAGACACTCTCAAGAACGTTGTTGTTTCCAGCACAGAACCACGGACTCGTTCAGATTGGAAAAGACCTTTCAGATCACAGAGTCCAACTCCATCAAAGTCAAAATGTTTTCAATTATTATTAGGCTTTACAAATATCATTATTTTTTCCCCTTCCCGGCTGCCAGGGATGGGCAAGAGCAGCAGGAGATGCTGGGGGAGCCCAGTGTGGCTGCAGCCCCTGGGAGAACCACAACCCAACCCATTTCATGAGCTCCAAAACCAGGCAGCTGCCAATAAAAACACTAACAGATGAACAGGCACACACCAGCTGCGTGTGAAGCTTGGGGTGAAGGCAGGGGGAATTAAATTAATCCCTTCATTATCAACCTGACCCCTGGAAAAAATCTGAAGGAATGGCTGGGAAGGTTCACAGAGGAGCACTGAAGCCAGGAGATCAGCTAACACGGCATCTGCCAGCCCAGACGGGCTCTGCTATAATCTCCACCACTCCAGCTGGGACCATGGTTGCTCCAGGCTGCCAGGAGCCAGGCGATGCCACCGGCGAGCCCGTGCCAGGCCACGCTGGGGCTGCTCAGAGGGGACAATGGGAGGAGAACCAGGGAAAACAGGGTCTCCTTCTCTGGAGGCTTTCAAAACCCACCTGGATGTGTTCCTGTGGGACCCAATCCTGCTCTGGCAGGGGGTTGGATTTGATCTCCAGAGATCCCTTCTTACCCCCACCATTCTGGGATGCTGTGAGAAGCACATGGAATGGAGAGGGGGCACCTACCAACAGCAGGGCTTCAGGAGTTCCTAGTCACCTCTGAGGTACAAAGCAGCCCAGAGCCTTCCAGCAGCAGGGCACGTTGCAGGACCTGTGCCTTTCCTGGGGTGGATTCTGCTTGCCCATCTCCCACCCCTTTAGGAAGAAATTCAGTGTTTTTTCTTTCCCTGGACTGATTGGTACCAATGCACAACGAGTTAATGCCACAAGCTACAGAGAGATTGAAATGTCAGGTGAGCTTTGGATGAGAGGCAGATGTGGCCCATTGGGAAGGGGAAAGGAGGTGAGGATGAGTCACTTGGGGATTTTAGGGAGGAAAACAGCCATCAAAAGTAACTCCTGTGGTAACCCAAAACCCTTCTTGTTTTCTTGTACCTCTGGTCTCACAGCCACGCTTGTTGCCACATTCATGGCCAACTCCTGCAGACAGCTCTGCAAATGCCCCAAAATGCTCTAAGCCTGCCCAGACCCTCACCCTGACCCTGCCAAGCCCCAGTACAGCACCATCCCAGTGCTCTTCTAAGCTGAAGATTACTCAGTCCTAAGAGCAGCTGCTTTAGTTCATCCTTCAACAGATTTTTAATAACGATCTTGAATGGGTGAGAAAAAGAAAAACCCCAAACAACAACAAACCTCCAAACCAAAGAGCACCCTAAAGAAGCCTGAGGAGCCTCAGCACACCTGTACAGAACACCCAGCATGTTCCTGCACCCAGAGGTGGGTGCAGGCAGTGATGGGCTCAGGATGGGCAGTACCCAGATGCCAGATGCCACATGGCAGAATGAAACCAGGCACAGAGTGTGGAGGGATTTCTGCTCCTGCAACCCAATCCCCTCTGCTGAACAGCTGCCAAGAGTCCTCCTGGCCCTGCTGCTGCAGGGTGGGTGCTGCCAACAGATCCTTGGGTCAAGTTTGGGAGGAGGAGGGAAAGAAAAGAAAAAAAAAACCCCAAATAAACCCCATCTTCTCTCCTTCCTGGGATTACTATCTCTAATTTTACCTTGAAGAAGAATAACCAGAGGGTTAAAGGTGCTGAGCATGAGCCCCTGGCTTGTCTCTGCATCCCCCGAGCAGGTCGGGGTGGTCCTGGACGTGGAAGAGGCACCACACCTTGGTGGGGGGGGATTAACACAGTGGGCTGCTGCACACCAGCCCCATTCCCAGCACAGAAAGGCAGCTGAAAGCAGATTTATCTGTTGGATAATAAAAGCTAAAGATTCTCAAAAGGGACAGGTTTCAAGCCAAATTGCTCAGCTCCTCCACTCCGCTTCTAATCCCTCTCAAACCTGTCAGTATTACACATGAGGGGGAAGGGGGAGGAGGTGGGGGGATCTTCACCCTAAAAAGCAAAAGAGCAGAAGGGGCTGCAATGTGCACGTCAGCCAAGCGCTGCAGAGGTGTCTCGAGGCACAAAGAGGAGATTAAGGCTGAAAGGCTCCAGCGCCGAGCCAGGCAAGGAGCCCACAGGAAAGGATGGGAAGAGCACATGGGAAGTATTTTGGATGCCTGACAAGGAGATGCAGAGACCATCTGGGTGAGGGGAGGAAGGGCAGGGTGCCAGGAGAGCCATGGGAAGGATCAGCCCAGCCAGGGAAGGCTGGTCTTCCCAGCTGCACGCCTGGGACTCGCTCCCACCCTCCTCTTCCTCTCCTACAGAAAGGGAAGCAACAGGTTGGGGCCCAGAGAGTGAGGCAGGTGGGTTGGTTTGCTGAGGAGCCATTCTTGTGCAGCCCTTCTTCCACCCATGGGAGAGTCTCTGATGGGAAACAGCTTTGATTCCTTTGACATGTTTTTGTGTTCTCAGGAAGGTCCAGGGCTGGGTGCAGCACAGTGTGGAGAGCACCACACTGGCACCCGTGGCCAACACAATGTGAGCAGCCACAGACCTGTTTGCTCTGCCTACCAAGCCAGCACTGGGATCAGGGCTGGATTTTACTGCTTGGAAGATGAGATCTCATCTCCTTTTGACACTCAGTAAAACTGCCACCTGACCTGCCTTCCAGCTCACTCTGCAGGCACCTCTCAGGATGCAGCCACCACCAAAGGAAAGTGAGAACAGGGGCATTAGTTTAATGTGTTTTACTTTTCCCTTCTCTTCCATCCTGGAAGTGATGGAGCACACCACAGAGAGAATCCATCCTGTGCTGACACCCCACAGGCTCCAGCAGCTCCCGTCAGCCCTGTGAGCTCAACCTCCTCACCCCTCACAGGGCTCTAGCTCTTCTGAAACCATCTGGGATGTGTCAACAGGACTGGGCACAGAGAAGAGAGGGTCCAGCTGGTCTTTCACTCACCTGAGGCCATCAGAGATGTGCCAGCAGGTTTTTAGGATATGGAAGTCTCCCCGAGTTGGGAATAGGACCAGGACCCAGTGACTCATTTTTCACAGGGCACTGAGCAGCTCCAAGACATTAATGACTTTTGGCAGCTACTGACCTGGGTCAGATTCAAAGCAATGACCCAAAAGGCAGAGGTTTTGCTTTGCCCATCAGCAGTCCCTGGGAGCCATCCTCCACTGTGCTACCTCTGAGAAAAGGAGCTCAGAAAGGAAAGCCAAAGAGGTCCTGGGCTCTGGTGCAGGGTAACCCTATCAACATGCACTGCAGATAGAGGCAGCTTTTTCCCCAGGAGGAATCAAAGCCTCATTGATACGTGAATTATGAATGAAACCTTAAGCTTTTAAACTTTTAACCTGAGCATTTCTAAGAAAGTCTTAATTTAGCCAGTGGAAGGTACTGGATTTTCTGGGCTTTTAAAATACACCCTTGTTTCAGATGAATATTTAATTTACTGAGCCATTCCCAGGGGAAAGAGGAAACCCTGATCCACACTGACCAAAGACACAGACTGAAATCAGTGTTACAAGGAGACTTGTGGATGAGACTGACACAGTGACATCATCCCCCCATCCAATTCCAGCCTCCTCAGCAGCATCCAGGGCTGCTGCTTCTCATTTCTGTTGTCACCCAAGTGCCCAGTTTCAAGGCATGCTAGGAGAGGCTTTAGTGATGACCAAACCCCTGCACACCTCCCACTGCCCCATGCCAGGGTGGATGCAGCACCCCAGGGCCTGGCTCCGCAGAACAGGACCACCTCACAAGGATGTTTTAGGCTGAGCCTCACACTGTCCAGCTGAGACAAGGTCAGGGATGGGCTTTATCCAGCTCCTGGCTGTGGATTTACCCCCAACCAAAAGCCAGGGCCAGGAGAAGGCTCAGGGGAAGGCAGCGAAGCAATAACAGCGATTCAGCGTGACAGAGGTCAAGCCACCTCACACCAAAGAAAGGCAGCGTAGGTCAGTTGGGTGGAAATCAACACTCATTAGAAGAATAAATAATATAAAGAAGGAGGGGGCGAGGTATTTTGCTCATGTCTGTTAAGGCAATATCAGATCTCAGACCATCGACTGAAATCCTTCCCAGCTTTGGGTGAACTTCAATGGAAATTACCCAAAAAATCGCCTTGCTGACCAGTGCTGAATGAGATTTTGTTTATTTTCTAGACAACTGCAGGCACATTGCTTCCATCAGCAGCAGAGCTGGCACTGATCTGGGATGTGAGCAAAGCCAGGAACAAAATGAGCCAGAGACTCAACAATTCTGCTGCCTTACAACTGAGCATTCTCTGGGAGAAGGGTTCAGGGAACTGCCTGGGCAGAGAGGCTCTGCAAAACCCAAACCCTGCCCAGAAAGGACAGGACACAAGTGTCAGAGGAAGCAAATGGCAGGACAAAGCACCTCCAAAGAAAACAGCTGTGTGTTGCATCGTGTCCCTCCATCAGGAGGTTGACAGTGTTATCTGGACATAGATAAACAAGTGCATTTGCATTTGAAGCCTTTCACACTTCAGAGCTTCATTTGCCCACAGCTTGCCCCTAAATCTTAGGTGTTCAGACCTTCAAAGACACCAGATTCTTCCTGGTTGCCCAACAGCTGCCTGGCTCTATCAACACCCAGCTGTATCAGCGCCCCAAATGACAGGCAGCTTTCAAACCACAGGCACACTGACAATAAACTGCAATGGAATTGGCTCTCAGACCTCACGAGCCTGGGGGGTCTGTGGATCAGGACTGGGACAAATGAGCAAATTCTGCTGATGTGCTTCAAAAAGCAACAACCTCCCTCTCTGAGCCCAGAGGCCTCAGCAGAAGGGACATCTATCTGAGCAGCACAGGACAAAGCCTGCTCCATCAATTTAACCCACTGATCGTGGGTTGAAGCCAAGCAAACAACTAATTGACACCTTCTTCAATCACCACATGAGGGTCCTTCAGAGCACAGAGGTGCAAGGCCCAGGGAAAGGATCTATTGCAGATGAGGATGGAGCAGCCCTGAGCACAACAACGCAACTATGGCAGGACTGAGAGGAGGAGACACAGTGGCAAGACTTGGGTGGGTGTCTCGGGCATGGACCCAAGTCTCACCCACTGTGTCTCCTTCTTGGTAGCAGAAGATGTTTCTGCTCATGGGGAAGAGTCAAGCAGAACTAGGGCAGGGAAGGCAGGAGAGAGGTAACGTTGTCCTTGGATCTGCAAGGATTAGACTTGGCCACATCGTGAGCCAGCAAAGCTCATTTTCAAAGGAGGGAGAAGAAAAAATACCACAAAAAAATCAATCAGTTGCAAATTATAAATAAAGGAGATGAAAGTTAAGAGTGAAACTAGACAAAGCCCCAGGTGGCCTCTGCCTGGGGCACTTCTGCTAATTTTAGTTGCTCTGTTCTTCCCTGAGCCGTTTAGTTCGATGACTGAACAGTTTTAGAGCATTTACTTGACTGTGACTGCCTAAAATGTGACACCCTGGGATGGTCCAGCCCGGGCATCAGCGTGAAAGGGGAAAGCAAGGACGAGCTGCCTGGGACAAAGCCAGTGGGCTTGGGGTCCCTGAGCTGGTCTGGGGGGGCTGAAGGGCTGGTTGCTGGCTATGCCATCACATACACAGCTCAATACACCCACAGACTGGGGGGACAGCAGGTCTGTGTCACCCTGGACGTGCACAAACCCACAGCCCCAGTCCCTTCTGGTGTTGGGTGCTCACCCCATTGCTGGGCAGCCCTCA
Source organism: Ceyx melanurus (assembly GCA_024611195.1). Classification (NCBI taxonomy): domain Eukaryota; kingdom Metazoa; phylum Chordata; class Aves; order Coraciiformes; family Alcedinidae; genus Ceyx; species Ceyx melanurus. The sequence goes on along the minus strand of JANHGL010021810.1, from coordinate 32,327 downwards.
CACCAACCCCCCCCAGCACCTTCTCCAGATGCCAAGTGATGGTCCCACAGCTCCAGCAGCACCTCCTCCCAGCTCACTCCTCCGCTCCCTGCCAGAGCCACCGCTGGCTGCTGGGCTGGGGGGAGGGAGATTGGCTGGGAAAAGCAGTTTCCCAGCCACCGCATTTATTCCACAGAGAGAGAAAGAGAGAGAGAGAGAGAAGGCAGCAGTAGCCTCACAGAAGCATCCTATACAGCAGAATGTATTTAAATACCTAATGAAGGAATAAATCTGCACGAGGCAGACGTTTGCTGCATACTTATTCACGCAGAGCCTTTGTGCAGCAGGGGCAGCCGGGGGGGCAGGGGGCCCAGCACTGCACCTGCGCTCCCGGCCCGCAGCCGCTTCGCCGGGGGAGTGGATGTGGCAGGAGACCTTCCATGAGACCCTTACCTGGCAGGGAGGCTGGTGAGCATTCCTGGCCTCCACTGCCATCCCAGACCTCTCTGCTCCAAGATGCAGCACCTGGATCAACAGGGCTTTTCCCAGGGGTGTCAGAAAGCAAATGATGCGCTGGGGGGGCTGGGGAGCAGACACAGATTGGGCCACTTTGCAGCCCTGCAAGCCAAGGGCTGTGCTGAAGCAGAGCCCCGGAAAAAAAAGGGTGTGGGTGAATGTCCCAAGAGGACGACAATCGGGTCCTACTCGTGCACTGGAAATGTGCTTCCTCCTGGGAAGAGCCTCTGCTGTTTCACTGCTGGAGGAAAAACACATTTTGCTTTTGTTGTTCTAAAGGGATATGAGGACAACCCACTGCTGCTGCTGCATCGGAGAGGGGCAGCAGCCCAAGGCCAGGCAGAAGCAGGCTGAGGTGGGACACCTGCCCCAAGCACTTTGTGTTTGTCTGGGCTCAGATGCAGAAATGCCACTGCCTGCTGAGGCCAAGCAGAAACCCACATCATCCCCAGCACTTGCTGCCTGAGCAGACACAGAGCAGGAGCTGCCAGAAACCTGCACTTTTTAAAGTCAAATGCCACGAGCACCACGCACAGTTCTCCCAGCTTCATGCTGTCAGAGCCCTCACCCCAGTCCATGGGGGGTTTGCCATGTCCCAGCCTGGCAGAGTCAGCACAGGGGATGAGACACCAGAGCTCAGCAGTTCACTGGTGTTTCACATTTCAGGGAACTGAAGGCCCAAGTATTCAAGAAGGATACAGCACCAGCTCCATCCCAGCAGCCCCACACTTGCCCCCAGCATCCTCACACCTCCAGCTATCTCTCCACTTTCAGTTTTTTCCTGCCCCAGCTCCCAAATACAGCCAAATTCATCTTGCCCTTTGCCTGCCCTCTGCCTGCCCTCCCTCCCCCATGATACAAAAGGTCATTTTTGAAATTCGGGGGTCAGGAGGAAGAAATGCAGCAGGGTCAGGGGTGAGAGAAGCAGAGAGGGGAGGAATTTCACCTCTCCAGTCATTTACTTCCATGAATCAGCAGCTGCAGAGCTCCTGCCAGGCACAGGGCTCAACCAGGGCAGTGGTGGGGGTTTTGAGAGACAAAGGAGGGTGCTCCCCACCCCACAGCCCTGGGCAGAGCAACAGAGCAGCCCCTGCTCCAATCAGGCTTCTCTTTTTTGGGTTATCACAAGCTTATCAAGATGCCAGCAAGAATGTGCCTGAATGTCAAACCCTCCAAGCAAAGCTACAGCAGAAACAGAGCGAGAGGAAACGAAAGATGTGCTCAACATCTGGAGTTTACATTTTCCAGCTGCAGAGCTGAGTGAGGCACCAGGAGAAAGCAAAGGTCCTTCAGGGCCCTCTCCAGGTGCCTGCTGAGGGGAGGGAGTTTGGCTCACACAGCCCTCATTGCAGGCAGGGTCTGGGGTGAATAGATCTATCATTCCACATTGCTTATGTCATTCCTTACGCCCTAAACACCAGCTTTGGGTTGGTTTTTTTTTTCCTTTAATCTCCATGATCACACACACTCACTACCTGCCAGGCATCTTCATTAGCTCTCCTCTGCAAAACTGCTTCTTGCTGCAGCCAGAGCCAGTCACTTGGGGAAAGCCTGAGAAGTTTCCTCCCCACCCGGGGATTTCACACTGGCTGAAAAAGTACCAGCAACATCTTGGCACAGGAGGACACGACTGCTCTGAGCATCCCAACCAAAGACAGGGTGGATGAGAGGGATGAGCAGGGTGCTGTGACAGCCCTCCCTGGAGCACAGGGACTCAGTGGCTGCCTTGCCTGGAGAGGAGCCTTCCTATGGGTGTCACCCAGGTGGTGCCAAGGAATCCCACCCAGGAGAGGGGGCAACCCCGTTTCTAGGGAAGGTGGAGATCTCTGGCTGAGGAAGTGCAGCTGCAATTGGGGAATGTGCTGCGAGAGCAGAAAAATGCTGTTTTCATGTAAATGCCCCTAATAATAACTGAGTGAATGAAGCAAGCAGCAGGCACAAACAAGAAATAGTACGTTTGTGCTGGAGAAGCAGAAATGATTCTAAAAAGAGAGCTTTATCAACATTTTCCAGAAGGCATCGCCTGTTCCTTACTGCTCCTCAAGGAATAACACATTGATCCTGCTGAACCTGGGCTGCCTGGTGCTTCTGATCACAGGTTTCTTAACAACCCCTGTCTCGATGCAGCACACTTGAAAAACATTAAGCTTGTTTGTTTTCTCAAGCAAATACTGAGCCACTATTCTCACACCCAGTAACTGGTGGGTTGTGCTGTCTGCCCTGTATCTGCAGTTTCTGCTGCATTTCCATGGCAATCCAGACTCTGAAGCTGCTGGCACCAGACTAACCCCAGCCAAACCCCACCAGTGGCAATGGGGTTTTCCTCTGTACACTGAGATTTGATTTCTCTCTCAGCTCCCAGTATCTTATTAGGTGTGTGGATCCCTTCCTCTCTGACCACCCTGTGATGGTTTAAGCCTCACAGCTTTCTAAAGGTCAGCACTTCACTCTTGCAGGGAGAGCTAAATCCAATCCCAACTGCTGAAAATGAGTCCAAAGTCTTTGGAGTTTTGAGCTGATAATTTCCCAGTTGTGCTCCTGAACAGCTTTCTGGAGTGAGAAAAGAAGCTCAGGACCCTCAGTCCCTTCCCCACAGAGCAGCATCCCAACCAGCAAGTTCAACTAAGCAGCTGAGAAATGAGAGACAACTTCTGTTGTCCCTTGATGTCCTACAAGCTCATTGGAAAACGTGCTGGAAACACAGGGTCAGCTCTCACAGCAGCTGGGTTGAAACACAGGGAATTTCTATCTTAGCTGTTCATTAACAAGTGGAAGCTGCAGGACACAGCTCCTCAGAGGAGCAGCAGCGCGACTGAAATGCTGCTGTGGTGCTGGGAAAACAGCAGCAAAAAGTAAGTTAGAAAGGGGTGTTATCCCCTTGGCTGGTAGAGCTGCCTGCCCAGTCTCTTATACTTACACTACACTCATCCCTCAACCTGTACCTTCCAGATTATTCTCATTATTTATTTCTCAATAACAAGAGCAAGTTCCAAGCGTGAAAGGCTCTGCACAAAGAAAGCGTGAAAGAAAACCGGAGGGGGTCAGCCCGCTGCCCTTTGGCAGCTCTGCAGAATGATTTAGCCCAAATCTACTCCAGAGTTGCATTGGGCTGAGAGTGAAAAGAAAGAAGGTGGGAGGAGGGGATTCTGGTTTTGTTCCAACTCTGCCAGTCCCCAGTTTAAGCGTGCAGGACCAGCACAGCCCCTCCGCTCCCGCGTGCTCATGGTACAAAGTCTTTTGGAATGTGAAGCTTTAAAGAGCATCGGGCAAAAAAAAAAGCATCAAAGAAACTCAGAAGTGGAAGCAGGCAAAAGGATGCTCTGTTTTTTTCCCCACTGCTAAGCCCGTGGCTGCAGGATGACTAGCAAAAGCAAACATCACATTAGTCAGCCAAATGTTAACTGGGAGCTGCAAGGTTGGCTGCGGATGCTCCTGGCCACTGGGAAGGTAAAGTGCTCCCAGCTGCAGGCACAGCCATGTTTATCCCAAAGCCCTGTTTGAACCCATTGCCTCTCCCCCATCCTTCTTTGCTTTGAGCAGCTCAAGAGACTGACTCTTGCTCTTTGCAACTCACTGGGATCTGGGGATTGGCACCCTCTCCAAGCAGCAAATGCAAATGGCTCTAAGTTAGGGGCAATGACCAACTTAGCAGGCTCCACTGCTTTTAATGAGCTGAGGAGGAGGAGGAAGAGGCTGAGGCATGACGAGCAATTACCACCTACAGTCACGGCAGGCTCCGTGCTGCCCGACTTGCAGCTTCAGAGGATGCTCAGGCTGCTTGGCCTGAGGCCTGCAGGCAGGTTTAGGAGATTAAAGCCCAGCACACAATAAATAATTTAGCATCTTACCACAAATATAAAAAACCCCCCCGTCTCCTGTGCTGTATAATAGCCGGGCTGTATGATGTGTACATTCATTCTAAATGCACAGCACTTTCATCTACACCTCTCCGTTTGATGCAAAGCCATGTAAGCAAGAGAGGAGGAACAACTGGGAAAAGGTGGCAGGGTCCCCAGCAGAGGGACAGGCAGGAGACACCGGGAAAGATGCTGCTGAAGCTGCTTACTGATTACCCCAGCCCTGCCCATGCTGCTGCCTGCACTGTCCTGCTTGCACTCCCGTGTCCACTGTCCTCCCCTGGTCCCAGCAGGCTGCCCGGTATGGACTGACAGGGGCTGCCCGAGGGGAGCACAACGCAGAGCCCAGGGAAACCTGCCCGTAAGGAACTGCTGCCCAACAGATGGGAATTGCTGCCACGGCTCCTGGCTTCTGGGACAGACCTTTCTGTGACCAGACTGTGGATTCCTTTCGGTGCCCTCAGGGCTCACTGAGCCCCGGGTGGGACATGGCCACACACAGGGTGTGAATCACACTGTGCAAATTCAAGATGTAGAGCAGAAAATGACAAGCTTGAGTAACATATTCAATGTCAGCTCAATAAAACTAGTGGCTCCCGTGAGAAGAACAACACAACCATCCCTTCACCCTCACAGTGCCACCACATTTCTCTCCAAGATTCTGTCACTAATGACCTGTGAGCAGAGCCTAGCACCAGCCTCTCTGCACTGTCCTTTCAGGTAGAGAGTGATGAGGGCTCCCCTCAGCTTCCTCTTCCTCACACTAAGCACTCCCAGCTCCTTCAATCTCCATCAGATTCATTCTCCAGCCCTTCCCCAGCTCCGTTTCCTCCTCTGCACTGGCTCCAGCCCCTCCAGATCTCTCTTGAATTGAGGTGCCCAGCACTGGACACAACACTCAATGTGACCAATACTCAAGATGCACGAGGCAAAGCCCCCAACAGCAGGTCCCACCCCAAACACAACGGTGCTGCTTCTGAATGGCACTTCACTCCCTGATTGTCCCCAAATCCCAGCCTTTTTGCAGTAGCAGCAGCAGCTCAGGGCTGTGCCAGTGTGCAGGACTCTTCCCGTGGATTCCCCTGTCTCTCCTGGCACGTTTGTGTTTTCCACATGCATTTTTTTTCCCCTCAAGGACTTATTTATAGAAGCAGCATTACATGGTCTTCTCACAGTATTTCTTGCCACCTAGGGATTTAAGATCTTACAAATGGACCAAAACCCATGTTATTTTGACCTCTGAGGATTTTAAAAGCCTGCAGAAAAATATATATAGTAAAGAAAGCATGAACTTCCTGACTTCTAAACAGAAAAGCAGGAGTCTAACACTGCCCTACCCCCAAAAAACCAACAGCATCCACAACACAGCAACTTCTTCAGTTAGAGGAAAGCAGGGAACAGTCAGAAAAAAACTAACATGAATTCACAAAGTAGTTGGTTTGGTATTTCCTGATATTTTTCACCAAGAAGAAATGCATTAATGACCTAGATGAAAAATGCAGCTCCATTTCTAGCAGGAACGGAGGAGGAATAACTTCTGCCTCACTTCACGCTCATAAAGGAGACAATACTTCTTCTTATCAAAGGTGTGGGGATGAATTATCTTCTAAATATCTTGAAGAAAAAAAAACCTGAACACCTTAAGTGCACAAGGGGGGAAACAAGACTTTCTGAGAACTATTTCCCAATAGTTACTTTGGTAACTATTCCCCAAGTCCCTGGACTGATGCACCTCAGAACTCCCTTTACCTCCAAAAGCTGCTTTGAGCTTTATTCTTGCCCAGGCTGCCCAGAGGGGTGGTCACTGCATCCCTGGCACCATCCTAGGAGAGGCTGGCCAGGGCTCTGAGCAACCTGCTCTAGTTGCAGATGTCCCTGCTCAGTGCAGTTGGACCAGATGAGTTTAAATGTCCTTTCCAGCCCAAACCAGTCTATGATGGGATCATCTCTGAGGTTTTCAGGCACAACTGTGTCCAGCCACTTGCAGCCTTCACTGGCTCCACTTCCTTTGGAAACAACTAAAATGTAATTTTTGCACTCAAAAATTCCAAGCTGATTTCTCAAGGTGCCTGAACCAGAGTCAGAGCCAGAGTCATTGCCACCTCAAGAGCCAAGAAACAGATTAAAGCAGCCTCTGAGCCCACCTGGCTCCATTTCACATAGGATTTCCTGAACACCTGCCCCTTAGCTTTCCAGCAGCTATAAAAATAATCCCAAATTCTTTCTTTTTTTTTCTTATTTCGCTTGCTCTGCCAGGCAACAGATAACAGAACTAGAGAAGTACTGCTGGGAGAGAGGAGGCCAATTTCATGCCTCTCTGGGGTGGTAGGGACATTCTGAAATGCTCAAAAACAGAGTCCGAAGGGATGTGGCAGCTCTGCCCCTTCTCCAGCCCTGACACATCAGAGCTGTCCTTTGCCTTCGATTGCTTTTCACATCCCCTTGCACAAATTCCAATTAATAAGTGGAAGTCCAGCTTCTGCCTACTAAAAATAACCAATATAAGGGACCCTGGGGCATTTTGGGGGCTGTATTTCTGGGGTCACAGTCCGACAACACCCTTTTTTACACAGATACAAGTGAAAGGGAACTACAAGGCTGGAAAATCCTTGTTTAGGGAGAAAAAGAATCCCAGCTTCTCTGACTACACCACAGCAAGTCACCAGCAGTAGAGTACCAAACAAATACCTCCTTATTTCACATCCTAGGGCAAGAAACAGTAACTGGTTTCTCAGACCTTTCAATTAACCAACTTCTTCAGTCAAGCCAGAATCCTCCGCCAGGACACTGCTCCGAGGGTGATGGATCGATCACCACGTCCACGTGCCTGACCTTCCAACCCATGGCAAAAAACAGGCACCCCCTTTGGAAGGCATCTGCAAGTGGATGGTTTTCATCTGCTCAGAAGCAGCCTGATGTCCTCTTGGCTCCTCTACAGACTGATGCAACCAACTTCTTCCTACAGCGCCACAGAACGTGAGCGGGGGTGATAATTAAAGAGAAATTAAAAGGATGAGATAACCATCCACAGAACCAAGTCAGATAAGGACAGGTCCGGACGTATATTTCCTTGTGAAAGACCTACTTTATTCCCACTAATGGAACAAATTAAATCAGCCAAGCTGAATAAAACTATCACACACCAAGACATAACAACACAAAGTTCACCTCTCCCCTAATCCAGCCGCTTATCACTGCGAAAGCAGAGTCTCCCTCCCTCAGAGCAAGGACAGACACCACGTGTTCAGCCACTCAGCAGGCAGACAGGGATGGTTTCCAGTCATGAAAGCTTGTTACAGCCCTATGTGTTGCTCTGCAGCACTTCTCCTCCAGACAGATCCCAAGCAGCTCTTCCCGGGTGACCTTGCACACCAGAATTGGCCCAGGATGCTCAGCTGCCCCTGTGACTGCCTGTAATGGGAGCACAGAACCTCTGACACCCATTGATCCAGGAGGATTGGGGGTGAGCTTAGCTGCACACACCATCCTGCACCTCAGGGCATCACAAACAGCCAGACCTGGGGCCTTGCCTGCAGCACCAAAGCTCACACTGAAGACAGTGCAGAGCACATGGGGTTTTCTTTGCAGAACAGCCCCTGGGTGTCAGACCTGGATACTCCAACAGCCAGCAGCACCCCTATGCTTCCAAGCATCTTCAGACACACACATCAAAGCCTTTTCACCACACAGTGCTGGGTGAATACAAGGTCACCTTGACCACTTTCCCCAGGAACAACTGCATGTGGCCCCAGGAATGCACCCAGCCCATGTAAACTTAGGCCAGGGACAGTGAGGCTGCTGGTTCCCACTGCAGGAGCTGTTCATACAGCATCCACAGTGTGATGGTGAAATAACACATAGATGGTGCACTGTCAGACAGAGAAGAGACATTTATTTATTCTTGATCACAAACAATGTCCTCCATTGACAAGCTGAATGAAGGGCACTTCACTGATTTATTAGATCTAATAAGAAACAGACCTCTTGGGATGAAATACAAGATTGATTTTTAGTGGTGAGCCATGCTGCTCTCCCAGCCACTGTGCTCAGCCTGATGAGATGGAACCAGGCATGCACAGGGACAGCGAGGGCTGAAACAGCATCGGGCAGAAATAAACACAAAGATCTGCACGAGGAAGGGGAGATGAAGTGGAAACAAGGCTTGCAATAGCAGCCCTGCCAAATGAGGATTTCAAAAGCCTTTCTGCAGTCCCTCCTCTCTCTCACTAAGCCTGTGTATCGTAAGAGAAGAGCAGCAAACTATACCAACAAGTTTTAGGGCAATTCTGGTACCTCTGAGAGTGACCCTCTCCATGCATCTGCCTTTCACAGGACCCCCTCTAAATCCAGCAGGTATAATTTTCACATCAGTCCCAGCATCTACCAGGTAAAACACATTAGCTGAGTTCCATGGATGCCGTTTTCCATCAGGAAAAAGACAACTAGCACAGCAGTGCTTAGCTTGAGGCCCTATTAATAGCAGTCCTAATTATATGGCTGCAAATTTAATTCATAGCAATGATTAGTGTCAAAATCAAAGGCATCACACATCAATATTGATGGAATTGTATGAAGCCCATAAACAGAACAAGCAAGCCAACACATCTCCCCCCAGCAGTCAGTTGCTGTTAACTGTTGCATTAATGTCTCTTCTAATTTTGCTCGATAAAAAAAGAAATGTTTCATTGCAGGAATCCATGATTACATTGCTAACATGATCCCCTTCCCTGCCCTTGCTCCCCCAGCCACGAAGCTGAGGCATTTTTGAAGCAGAGCTGGACCACCAAGCTGCAGGGAGAGCTGCAGAAAACTTCTCTCCCTCTTCCTTTACCTGCCAGCCAGTGCTGGCTGCTGAAAGGAGCAGGAAGGGGCTGCAAAGGTGCCCAGGAAACTGAGAAATCCAAGAAATGAGAGCTAGACAACATGGGTATGGGCAGGGATGGCTGGGCAGGCAGGGGGCTTGGGGATCTCTGGGGTCAGCTCCTTCAGAGGAGAGAGGCCGAAGCAACAGCTGCTCTCCCAGGGCACGTGGCAGCTCTTGACTAGCTAATGGCAAGAAGGACATCAGTGAGATAACACAGCAACTCCAGTAATGCATTCTCACTGGGGAAGAACAGACAAATCTGAAAGATTTCAGAGCTGCCTCCCTGACTTCTCTCCTGTAGCTACCCTAAAGTCCTGACTTTGAAACTCCAGACTGAGCCAGCAGCTTGTTTCCAAAGTAAATCAGGGGCTGTGGGAGAGGGACCAGGTCTGACGTAGCTTTCAGACATTAACTGTGTAGGTAGATATGCAAGGTGGGGAGCTGGAGGAGACAAGGAGTCTATCTGTAAATCTCTGGCACCTACAGAGGTGTGTAGATTTTTACCAACCTCATTTGACATATGGGGAAGAAGAGCTATAGAAATCTTTACAGCCCTGAGCATCCTGAGCACCCACTGGCTCGGAGACGTGTCTGGTCTTGGAACGCACACAAGAGCTGGAGACAACCTGTTAACTTCCCACCAGCTCTGCAGGGCCTCCCTGCAGAGTCCCCAGAGCCCTGCAGCTCAATGCAGAGCTGCTTCCCACACTTCACACGGCCTCTCTTAGGCCATGTAAAGGATAATCCCACATGTCACACGAGGAAAGGCGGACTAAAGGTGCAGGCAGAATGGTGAGAGGACACCACGCAGCAGAGGTCTGGGCAGTGATTGCTCCAGATCATGGGAACAGGAGACCTGGGTCTCAGCAGCTCCAGCAGCTCTGCTGGGTGCTAGAGGAGGGTGCTTGGCAGTGCCAGGAAAGGCTGACTGCAGAGACTGCCTGGAATGAACCAGTTTGGTGGTAACTGGGCACTAACACCAGGTGAAGGATTCCCCAGCCCTCCCTCATCACTGGCAACTGGATGGGCATGAAGAGATCAACTCTGCATCAAAAGGGTGTTCAGAGTAGGATGGCACAAGGAACTAAACCCTGCTGGAGAAGCTGCTGCTTCTGCAACGCTCCATAATTCATGGGACAGGGCAGCAAGTACCTGGAGTGTGTGGGCACAAGCTGTTTGCTGTCACTGCCTCTAACTGCAGCACCTCCCCTGTACCACTCCAACCAGTGGCAGCAGCCAGCACCAGGCTGCAGGCTGGCTCTGAGCTCGCTGCCATGGGCACGGGCAATATGCTGAGGGCATCTCCTTCCTTTTCTCCATGTGCAGGCGGAGCAGGTCAGGAGCAGAAGGGCTCTGCTTACCAACCCACTCTCCCCCACGCTCAAACTCGCCCCACTGACACTCAAGAGGCACCAGGGAGGCACCTAATTTGCTACTATTCAGCACTTGTACAGTGCTTGAGTGAATATTAATGAGCTGATGTAATTAAAATGATGCAGACATTCAAGTGTAGTATCTGCCTGTCCTTGTATCTTCCAGGATAGATGAGGAAGAAATTCCCTACTGCTTAAGGACACAAAAAATTAACAGCCTGCTGTTGATTACATTTGTTAACTCTTTCCCTGGTAGGAAGAGGCAGGGTCTGCATTTAGCAGGTTCACCTAATGCTGTCTTTTATCGTTCAGGTTAATCTGTAGGATCTCAGCTTTTCCAGCATGCCAAGGTTGGTTTTCCTGAAGCTGGATCAGATTTCTGCACCCACTGATGAGCTGGTTTCCAGTTTCAGCTCCAGCTCTCAAGACCACCAAGCAGGTGTGGGTCCCCCCCACACCCCAAGGCCATCTCCACACCCATTTTAAACATAGAATTCCCAAGAGAGGACCAGTGAGGACCACACAACACAGGTGTGACTGAGCCTCATAAACCTTCTCCTCCCAGTTACTGAAGAGCAGTTCAGAGGACTCAGGGGGCGGGGAAATCCCAACTGGACTTCAAAATCCTAAAACTCACCAGAGCCCCTCCACCCCCTGTGCTGAGGGAAGAAACCAGCGGGAGCATCTCTTTGCCCTGGGCAACCAGCCCCAGCCTTTGTGATGCAGAGGGTGAGGAATGTTCTCTTCCAGGACTGATCAATCACCCAGCTGTCAGAGGGAAGAGCAGGAGGGAAGAGGCAGAGAGAAGCAGTAGGACTTTGCCCTGAGGCTTGGTTTCCAAAAGCAGCCAATTTAACCCGTTCTTCTCTCTCCACGACCCAATGCTCTGCCACCATCAGCAATTTTGCTATAACCAAAAGCTTTCTAACTCACTGTCTTCTACACAAGCTGCAGCAGGACTGCTGGGAAACAGCTCAAAAGCACTGCAACGTTTCCATCAGTGTGTCCAAAAGGAGGATACATCAGAGATCTTGGATACAGCTTGCTGAGGTTCACCCAGAAATTGCAAGCCCTTTTCCAATCTGACTGGCCCATTATTGCTCTGATAATTTCTACAGCAGCCCCACAAACACACATGCCATAGTGGATAAAAAGAAAAAATCCACCAAAACCAACAATAAAACAGATAAACACGAGGCAGTCAGAGCAAGCAAGAGCTGAAATGGTGCAGAGACCTGGCTGCTGGAAGAAGCTGCTGGCTGGAAGCACAGAAGGTGCCCTCAGCCCATGCCAAGGGGATGCTCTGGAGCTGTAAAGCCACAGAGCAATGGGAACTGTGTGACCTCATTGGGTCCCTTCTCCAGCACCACACTGCAGCAATTTTCTCAGCCCCTTTCCCAAACCTTGGCACTTCTCTGCTCCGCAGCAACACTGACAGCACTGATGGATGAACTTCACCTCACCAGCACAAGGCTCTCTGTAACCCAAACCCTGGGATTTTTGCTCCTAACTGGGTCCCAGTTTCACACAAACACCTCTAAGTGTTTCAGGAACACGCATCAGTCTCCCGAGAGGGCTGAAAAATGGCTCGTGGCTCTCTGAAGCTGCAGAGACCATCTTACCTTCTTCAGCTTGCCAGTCTTGGTGCCCACAAACACCACGCTGTAGCCGTTGTAGACGTAGGAAGCGACAGAAGTCATCCTGTCCCTGCTGGAGGTGAAGAGAGTCACCCCGTCCACCGGCGTCGAGCCTCCCAGGGGCTGGTTGATGTCGAGCCCACAGAAGTTGTCATCGATGGGGACTGGCTGGAGGGACAAAGTGTGGCGAAGCTTGTGAGTGAAAAGCAGCACAGGGGCAGCCTGATACAGGCGGGGACACAAGGAGGGCAGCTGGTGGTGCTGGCAGCAAGGTGGGAGCCACCACGTCACCCCCTGACAGCTTCAGCCACCCTCCTCAAGGGCTTGTTCCTGAGGCCAAGACACACACTCCAGAGCTGCTCTAAAAGATGTTTGGACAGGGCCAAGGAAGAACCCTAAGTCCAATAGCTGATGTCACTCGCTTTCTAAGTCTCCTTGGTTTCTCATGGATGTACCCCTGCTGCAAGGCCACACAAGAGCTCTCTCTCCTTGACTCATTTCACCTCCTCTCAACCCATTTGCCAAGCCCGTTGAGCAATATAAGCAGAAAAGAGCTCAGCACCCCCATGTCAGCATAGGCTTCCCTCTAAGGCCAGACAAGCCCTGCTGCTGACAGCTCACAGCAGTGTCAGGGTGTGGGACAGGCCTGGGTCAGTCACCAGCCAGAGGACAGCTGGCCACGGTTGATTCCATGCCACAAGACAGGAGAGGACGCTGCTGTCCAGTCCCCTCAGGAGCAGCCACCCCCCTCTGACACAAAGAGCCTAGTTCCAGAGCAAAGAGAAACCTTCCACACATGGAAATCACCAGCCTGGCTGCCCTGGAAAGCTGGGTGACCACCCAAGGAACAACATAAAACACCCAAGTGCTAAGGGAAAAGACCTGTTCTTGCTCCTCCCACCACCCTGCTGTGCAGTCTCCTCCAAACCAACTCCCCGTGCCTCAGTTTCCCTTCTCCAACAGAGGGAACATAGAGGCTGGGCTCTCCCTGAACACCATTTGCCATGAGTGAAGACAAATCACTCTGCTGACAGCTCTGCATTATGAAGCCTTATCAGCTGAGATTCCTTGAGTGAATTCCTCCATGGCACCAGCAGCAGGGTGGTGATGTGGGTGGCCTCTGCCATCACACCGACTGCAATCCACTTCTTTTCCACAAGGGACACGAACTATCAAATGCTCAGGCACGTCTCATTGTCACTGAGATGGAATGATTGTCACCCCTGGACCAGCCAGCCCACAAGCTTCCCTTCACCTTCCTCCTTGCATTTCATTTAACCCACATTTATCCCTTCCCAGCAGCCAGACTTAATATGCTTGGCAAAAGAAGGCCTTGGGAATTCACAAGTCAGCCCAGGAATGACCCACATTTGAATCAAGATTAAAGAAAACAGCTGAATAAAAATGCAAAAAGCACAATCATTGTTTGTAGTTATCTCTTTAGGGTGCTGTGCCACCCCTCTGCCTGGGGAAGGGCCAGAGCCCCAGGCTGGGGACAACAAACACTGCCAGCAAGCTGCCCACTGTTCATCTGCCTTGATGCCACCCCTTCCTTTCATCATCATCACCAACTGTCTGATAAGGACAGGGATTAAGGGGCAAAAGGACCAGTGTGTCTGTTTTACACCTGTTCTGTGTTCAGGAAAACTGAGGCAAGGGAAGACTGATCCTGCTCTGCAAGCTCACGTGCCGAAGGGCCAGGCATCAACACAGGTTCTCTTGGGCTACCACGGCCAACTGAGCATCCTTACCGCTTTAGTGCACTGGACATCCTTCCCCAGCAGCCAGTTGAGCTCCAGGTTGCCTTCCCCCTGGTAGCAGGACTGCAGACGGTCCTTGATCTGAGCGTTGATGGCGCGAATGGGGAAGACGCAGAGCGCGGAGTCATCGGGTGGCTGGTGGTACTGCTTCTGGCCCTTGGAGAAAATGGCAAAGAGCACATCCTCCTGGGCCGTGATGTTGAGGGACTTGGCCAGCACCTCTCCTGGCTTGGAGAGGTAGGCTGCCTGCAGGAGGCGGTACTCCGTGTCCCCCTTGACACAGCCGAAGGGCAGGGAGACGTAGGAGTGGAACTTGGGGTCGTCTTTGCAGAGACGGACGATGCGAGAGGTGTAGAAGAGGTCGCTGGCAGAGTTGATGGAGACCCCCTCGGGGGTCTCCGGCTGGACAGTCAAAAAATAGACGAAGTTGCCACTGGCAAAGCCGTAGATGTAGAAGATGTCAAAGTGCGACACGAGGGCCAGGGTATCCGAGGGGATTTTGATGAGGGACGAGACAAAGTCACTGTGCAGCTCGTAATCCAACATCGCCGACGACTCGGGGTCTCGGGGCAGCTTGCGGCTGGAGAGGGTGGGGAAATAATCCTGCTTCCCATCCACCGCCGTGCCGATGAAGAGCTTCCCGTCTTCCCCTTCCGAGCGCACGATCACGCCGTACATGGTGCCCGTCTTGTTGACGCTGGAGAGGTAGTGCTCCTTCTTGTGGGAGGGCTCTACCAAGATGAAGAGGTCGTCCAGGCGCAGCAGTTTGCAGACCCCCTGGTAGAGGCTGCCACAAGCCAGCAGCCGGTTCTCGGAGTAGTCGATGATCAGCAGCTTGTTGACGTTGTTGGTGAGGGTGAGGATCTCGCTGCAGGGCTGGACGATCAGGGGTGGGTAGCAGGATTTATTGTCCTCCTCGGGACCAGTTTTGTGAGCCACCAAAATGGTCAGGTTACCCGAAAGCTTGTAAACCCTGTTGATAGCTCCAACATAGACCGCGCCGGTGCCCTGGTGGACGGTCAGGTGGTTGAACGTCCAGTCCCTGTTCTCAGAGTGGAAAGTGCTGAACAAGGCATTGCTGGACACGTTTCGGGACAGCGATGCCAGGAAGAGACAGAACAAAAGCACAGACCAGCCATCGGAGTCCGGTACCCGAGGCCAGTTCTTCCTCTGATCCATCCTGGGAAAGGCAAACTTCGTGTTCCCTGTGTGTGTCCTGTGCCCCAGCAACGTCCCTCACATGGTTCTGAGGAAAAGAAAAACATAGAGCAAAAGATTAAACCCAGTGTGGCCTGCAGATAAAATTCAAAGGAGGCTTTCTAATTACACAGTCCTTGAGATAAAGAGAGGACGTCTCTAAGCCCAGCAAGAATTAAGCAGGTCTCCTAACTTACTGGTAAACAGTTCAGGCTTGATGTTTGGCCACTTGGTTCAGCCTCTGCATGTTAATTTGTTATGTGGTTTAGCTGTTTCCAGCATACTCTGCTCAGCCATGGGAGAGGATAATCAGCATCAGCCCAAGACAAAGCCTGCAGCTCACACACTCAACCACCAATCTGCAATCTTGGCTAAAAGGAGGTGTCCTGCAGGGAATGTTGTTGGAAGCAACAGAGGAAATGAGAGTTGCTCTCTGCCTTTAAAACCTCTACGATTTAATTTGGACACCCAAGGAAGAAGTCTTATGCAAGCAAGGTCATTGAGCACACCCCAAAGTTACCAACATCTCTCCTCCACCCCCCTCTGGGTGCTTTCCAGGCAGAAACTTGGCAAAAACTTGGACATGGGGTCCAGAAGACCTGATGCCAACCAAACTGCTCATGTGCCCTTCCCAACAGCTGTATGGATAACAGCTGCCCATGACTTGTGTTCCTGGCTTAACCTCAGCCTTGCTCATCACCACAGATGTGTCTGATCACCCAGACTCAGAAAACCATCACAAATAGCTTACCCCAAACTATTAATTCCTTATACACTCCAGGCTGGATGATCAAAGGAAACATTTCATCCTACCTTGGGAGACATGTTCTCCACAGGGTCACCCCAGGCCTGGGAAGAGCCTGAGGCCAAGCCACCATTCCATTTGCCCTCTCTGCACTCAAGCCCCAGGCACACACACCAGGAAGATCCACATCCCCTCCACTGGGTGCTAACACAGGAGGCTGCTCCCCAGCTCAGCCCACACTCAGCCAGCCTCACCCATGGGCCAGCAGCCCCTTTGATTGATGCCCATTCTCTGTTCTGGGAGTGAAAATAATTCACACCACTGAAAACCTGCCCTGAGCTCGTCAGCAAGTGTCACCCAGTGGCTGCTCTTTAGGCTTGTTAACGCCGGGAGCCAGAGACGGGTGCTTCTGAAAGGTGACAAAGGAGCCCTGTCCCTGGGCTGCACGTCTCGGTGTCACTGAACAAGACAGCAGAGGAGCAGTAATGGGCTTCTCAGGCTGCTCAGGGCTGCATTTCCCAGCTGCTTATTTCCAGTCTCTTCATTTCCACCTTTGCCTGCAGTGGTTCTTCTCTTTACCCCCAGCCAGGAGGCCCCAGACCTGCCACGTCTGCCAGCACTGCAGAGCTGGAGGTGCCACAACAGCACCAGGGTGATATCCCCAGCCTTTCACATTGCATTCCTGACAGAACATCCCAAAACTATTATCTCAATCCAGAATCTTTCAAAAGGCAAAAAGTAAACAGTTCCCAAGGTACCCTAACCCATGGTGGACCATGGGCACTGGGATCTCAGAGCAGTTTGCTCTTTGATAACATGGCAGTGCAGCTAAAGAAGTCCACCAGTTGCTGGCAGGGAGATGCCAGCCAACATGGAATCATAGAATGGTGGGGGTTGGAGGTGACCTCTGGAGATCATGGAGTCTAACCCCCTGCCAGAGCAGGAGCACCCAGGGCAGGCCACACAGGAACAGATCCAGGTGGATCTTGAAAGTCCCTAGAGGAGAGTCCAAAACCTCTCTGGGCAGCCTGTGACCCTCCCAGGGAAGAGGTTTTTCATCACATTGAGGTAGAACTTCTCATCTTCACCTGCTACCATTCTCTCTCACCTACCACAGGGCATAACTGAAAAGATATTTGGAAGTGGTGGCTGCAGGAGCAAAGGGCACAGACAAAGCAGCCTCTGTCCTGGGCAGCACAGCTGGGCTTTTTTTTTTATCCCAGTGTTTGTGAACAGGCACCACCAAAGGCAGGAGAGAGCACCCAAGAGGAAGAATCCATGCTCTCAAACATTACTGGGAGCAAACAGCAACAGACACCCATCGCCCATCCTACGTGAGGGTTTGGGGACAGCTGGGGAGTTAAACACCAGGGAAAGAGGAGAACAGGAGGTTTTAACTCTGATTCTTAATACTATCTGACCATTCATTTTTCCTCTTTTTTTTTTTTTTTTTTGAGTGGGGGAAATGGAGTTTAAAACACATCCCTAAAAGCAATCTGAAGCTATTAGTAACGCAAGGTGAAAGAGAGAGTAAATCCAGGGACACAATATAAACCCAAGCAGCTGAAAGGCCTCAATTAGGATGAAAGGAGTTATCTGGTATTTAAATAATTATTAGATTGAAGGAATAATCACAGGTCTGAGACGATTTTTTTTCCCCCACTGTCATCCTAATGGAGACTATAATATTATTATTCAAATGCCCATGATTCTTATTGAGGGGGGGAAGAGGAAAAAAAAAAAAAAGGGCTCATTTAATCTCCATGCGACAGGGCTTCAGGAGGCCTGATTAGTCATTTCTCTTATTTCAGCCATCACTCACTCACAGGCACCACAGTTTGTCATTAGTGGTATTTTTTTTTTTCTCTGTGTGTGCATAAAAGGAAAATTAAAGCAAAAGCCAAACGAGACTCTCCTGTAGAAAGAGGGGAAAATGAGGGACCAAAGGAACAATTCTGATGTCACCAGTGAAGCAGCTGCACTTGCTTTGTGGTGCTGGTGTCTTTTCTTTTGGGGTAGGATTGGTCTCATGAGTGATTTATACACAGCCCCCCCACCAGCACTGCTCTGCCCTCACCCATCCCCTCAGCTCCTGCTCTCCAAGGACACTCCATCCCCTCTGGAGGAGGCAGCTCATACAGCCCAGTATCTCCGAGGCACAGACCAGCCCCAGCATCCTCATCCCTGCCCCAGCTCCCAGCATCCCAGTGCCAGGGGCTTTCCCCAGGCTGCCCTTGCCTTGCTCCTGGCCCAGATGCCACCAGGGTCCCCAACCACCCCACAGAAGGGGTGCAGAGCAGGCGAGAAAACCCACGATGGGTTTTTCTCCTCAGGCCACGTGGGTTTGTGGAGCTGCCTCAGAGAATGAAGCCTCCTGAGAAATGCCTGAGCTCGGGGGGAGGGGGACAAGGGGCCCGTGATTGCTTTCTAAGCTGGAGGTGGATTCTGCCCTTTCTGCTTTGCACAGTCAAAGAAGATTCATCGCAGTGAGGCCGGGAGCGGGGAGAGCGTCTGGCTCACGCTGCTGACCCGCCCTGCAGGGCACTGGGCTGTCAGAAACCCCCCAGAATTATCTAAAGGGTCACCAAAAGGGCACCCTACACTATATAAACTCAAATACAAGAACAAACCATTTGGAACAACCTCACCCTCGGCACCAGCCTGACCCTTTCCCTTTGCATTGGCTCCATATCGTATCTGCCAACTGAAATGAGGGAGAGGAGCTCAGGGCTTGGCCATTTCTTTGTAGCGAGTGAGGACACGTGATGGGTCCACAGCCCTCCTGGAACCCACTGGGAATTCTTCTGGGAAACCTTTCCAACCATCAAAGCTGCCACAGTGATTTATCCCCTTTGAAGAAGGGATATTCAGGACACATTTTGTCAGCTATTGAGAAGATCTTACAATAATTAATAGGGGGTTGTTTTAATTGGACAAAAGCTCTGAGCCAAACTGTCTGAACTAAGCATCTCTGAGCTCTGGGATGTTCCAGCCTGGATCAGAGGTCTGGGTCTCAGTTCTGCCTCCCCAGCCGGATAAGCCCCATGCTGCTGAATCCCCCTCTCACCCAGCAGAAACCTGCACAAGTCCCTTCCCTGCTCCCAGCCTTGTCTCTTCTTCCCCCAGCAAGAGCAGCTTTGGCACCTTCGAGTCCCATGTGGAGGATTTTCCCAGCCATCCCAGAGCATCACACACTGCAGCACCAAGCAAGCCCAAGGGGCAGAGATGGTGCATTTTAAACCCAGGTAACATGCAGCAACCCATCATTTGCTTCAGAGTTTGACACCAACTGAAGTTACCAGCCAGCTCGATGTGAAGTAATTCCAGTTCTGTAATGCAAAGCAGTGAGGAGGGCTCACAAGCACCCTGTCTTAGTTGGAATTATTACTTTAAGAATTTAAAGTAATAATTTAAGTATAATAAAGTAAAAATTTAAGTTTTTAAGAATATTCTGTCTCTAACAACAATAAGAGCAAGTCATAAATCACTGGCAAGATGCCCAGCGTCACCTCTGAGCTTCCTGGACCACCAGGAACACCAAGCCTTTCCTACAGCACAGCCTTCAATGCTGAACCCTTTGGGTTTCAGGCTGCAAACCCCCAGTTGTGCCCCTCAGCTGGGCCTCTCCCCATGGGGCTGTGCTGGAAAGAGCTGCATCTCTGCTTATTCACAGGGATGGTATTTCACGGGCTCGCCAACTTTCTGAGAAAGAGTTAAGAGGGCAAAATACAGTATTGTGATTATTGCTTCCTCCAGCCCTGGGACAAGGAAGAGGAGGGGAAGCCCAAAACCCAGCCATGAAAAGGCATTTCCCTGATAACAAACACGATTGCATGAATTATGCACAAAATTTGTTCATATTGTCCAGGCTTCAGATCTTGTTTATACAACACATACCGGATGAGCCACCTCTCCTCGACATCTCCCTCTGGAGCACACACATCCCAACAGGTCTGAGAAACACAAAACCCGAGGCAGAAACCTGCTGCAAACCCCATCTTTGCAACTGCATTTTGGAGAGCAAGGTGCAGCACCTGATCTGAGCCAGCCTTGCTCTCAGCTTTGCCCCAGGCTTGGGAGCTACCAGGTATAAAATACTCCAGTAAAGTGAGTGCAAGGGACTGGTTTAGTGGTTCTTGGTGCAACCTCTGCTCATAAACTCCTCCATCAGAGCCTGGTGACAAGGAAACACAAGCACAGTTACCTCTGACCCCTGCAGATGCTCTAACGTCAGCGAGGAGGCATTTCTTGAACACTGACAAACTCATCACCATCTCCAGGGGTGCCTCTGACAAATCTAAAGCAGGAGGGCAGCTGTGGCTCACCCCCAGCTGTGTGCTGCAGCTGGAGACATTTAACCCACCAACCCCACAAGACAGGCAGAACCATTCCTCACCCACACAGGGCACCTAGGTGGCAGAAATGAGACACTTTTCTCTTTGCCTGTGCTGAGACTTGACACCTGCCAGCTGAGAAACAGCAGCTGGCAGCTATTGAGCTTCCAGTACACTGCTGGGAAACAGCTCATCAATTACCTGGCATCAGGAGAGGTGCTGGGAAAACAGGACTCTACCCACCATGCAGTCCCCAAGGACACACCCTGAGGCTGGTAACACCACCATGCATGGAGCAGAACAACCCCTTAACTTTTCTGGTTGCTTTGAAGTATGACACAAAAGGAAAATATTCCAACCTTTGAGTTTCACAGCTGGTTTGTGAAAGTCTGGAGGAAGTCTTGGTTTCATCCAAACCTGTGTAAACACATCACTGGCTTTGGAGAACATTAGATCAGAAATGTTTCTGGGCAGAAAGAGATGATTCTCTAACCCAGTCTCCTGCTGCCAGCACCAGTTAGAACCACCACTTAACAAACATCTCCCTAAGCTGTCCTTGAGGACCTCCAGAAGCACAGACCACAACCCCTGCAGGCAATCTAGGTCAGCATGTTCCTCAAAAAGTGCTTTTTCTAGTTTCTTACCCGAGTCCAGACAGACTGGGGTTTATCCAGCCCTCTTCCCTGATGCACCTGAACATCATTTGATTATTCACGGACTTTATTCCCAACAAAATCCAAGTTAATGGTCGGTGACCTTGGGTGCAAGCAGATTAAACGAGTGAACGATTTGCCCCAGGCTAGTCTAAAGGTGCCAGTGGCAAAGCCAGGAGGTTTATCTCCAGAACCTCAGCCCAGCTCTCTCCCCAGGTGACATCCAGCCGCAGTTTATTCCCAGAGACTATTACAGTGCAGCACCAGGGAGGATCAGAGAGCGGCCACCGATCTGGAAGAGGAAAAAACAAGTGGCAGCATCTCCTGGCCTGGCTCCAAGCTCACCACGGGCGAGTGAAGAACCCCAGCTTCAAATTAAATGGGTCCCCAGCCACTCCATTAAACAGAAATCCTGAAGAGGAATCCTTTGGCTGCGCCAGCCCCGCACGGCGAGCGGAATTCCGTATCCCCGCCGCTCCCCACGGCACCAGCTGTGTTCACACCGTGGCCACAGGGCTGGCACCTGAGGAAACCAGGACATTGCCCCTGTGTTCAAATCAGGTTCTGAGATGCTGAATCCCCAGCTGTGCAGCTGTAGATTTCACTCAGGCAGCAGCACTAAGATGACCAGCACAATAGGCTCGTTTCCCCATTCCAGAGGTGGTTACTGGTGATGCTGCTCCACATCACTCCAGACTGGGATTGGTTTTGCAGATAATGAGCAACAACCACCAAGTCAAACCCAGAGAGCTGCAGGCCAGAGTGCTGCACATCACTGTGCCTGCCCCTGGTGCACAGGGAGGGTTGGGGTGGTGCAAGCTCCACACTGGTGCAGGAGCCATTGGGATGAGAAATGGAGGAACACACAAAGGGAGAGGTTCACCCCGTGTGTGACCAGCAGCTCACTGTTTCACTCCAGGTTTCAGCTGCTTGTGCCACTGTTGGCATTCCCACCACAGAGGTGGAAGAAATTATCAGCCTAGTACCACCGTGGGAACACAAGGAATTTGGAAAGGAAGAACACAACCGCAAAAGCCCTTAAATTAACAGCAAAACTGAAGCAGACAGGTTGATGCAGGAGAGAGCCACACAGCACTGAAGAACCCTTCAGGGACCATTAACCAGCCCTCATCAGGCCTGTCTTAGTGGAAGTGTGTGCTATGAACTGCAATCACCACCAGCTTTATCAGCCACACAAAGGAAGCCCCTTTACAGTGTTACCTGCCCTTTTAAGTGCATCACTGGGGTGGTTTGATGCAGTTTTTCAACTGTTTTGAGGTACCTGAACCTTGGGAAATGTAAAGTATCTTCATTCCCTGCCCAGCCTGCTTCAGCAGGCACGACAAGCAGTGACCACCACAGAGCTCTGAGCCAGGCAGAGCTCTGAGGACAGCAGCTGCCAGCAGGGTCCTCATGGATCTTGTGCATCAGTGCCCAGGATGTTCCCAATGCCAGCAGCCTGGTACTGTGGGGTCCAGCCAAGGATGCCAAAGCCTGGGCTCATCTCACCTCTGTCCCACCATCAGCTGCACATCAGTTTCTCCCCTACAGCATTTGGACATCAGTCTGCTTGAGAAAGTGGCTTCTTCCCACTCGTCTGCTCCATGCTCCTCTGCCCTGCTTTTCAATTTCAGAGCTCTGGCAGATCACTGATTAATTCAAGTCTGTTTAATAACCCTTCTGTTTAGATGAAACAAGCTGTCTTGTTTTCTTTATTTTTAACACTAACTCTTGTTTCTTTGCTAAGGATCTTTCTGTCATTTAAAAACTCTCACTCCAACCAAGCTGATGAGAGGATGGTGAAAACATCTGCTTATGCCCATGGCTGACATCAGCCAGAACTACAGCATGAGGCTACACAGGGACTGGACACCTTGATGGGGAAGAGGCCCCAAAACCCCGAGCCTGTCTGGCAAAACCAGTGCAAACACCAGGAACTGCAGGGCCAGCTCCAGACAACAGGGAAGGAGGAAAGGAGATGCTGGAGCACCCAAACTCCTCATGCAACTCATCTGCAAGAAGGGTCTCTGTGTGTCTGCACCCTGTTCTGGGTGCCTCAGAAAACCTGGTAGTGCTGCAGGCTCTGCCCCACGCTGTGCCCCCAGCACAGCAATCCACTGGCAGCAGGCAGGCAAGTGCAGAGCTTGGCAGCTGCTCCCACCACCACAGACCAGCCCTGCACCAGCACTGGGAGCCCTCTCACTCCCCAGTTTCACTCGCCATCACCTGCTCTCCCTTGGTGTCCTCATGCCAGAGGGTTTTGAGGCATCATCTAGTTCACAGCATGACCACAGCCCAGCAGAGGCTCCTCCTCCCTCCCCACCCGCTGCCCCATCCCAGCTGCAACCCCCAAGTGCTGTGCACAAAGAATAATGGACACGGAGGGGCTGTGGGAGATGGGAGTGAGTTGGAGCCTCTCAGCTGTCTCCTGCCTCTTCCAATTTCAAAGCTGCACTTGTCTGGAGAGCAACTGAGTCATTTCCTTCCTATGTCCAGCATATCGGACTGGATCCAGCAGTGCCTGGAAAACAATAAATCCTTCAAGGACTTGTGAGGCCATATTTCACAGGAACACAGTGAGCCTGCCTGCTCAGACAGCTCTGCTCTCCAAGATATTGAGGTACATCAATATTGGGAGATGCTGTGAATTCACACTCACAAGGGAGAAGCTCCATCTGCAAAGTCAGTCTGATCCAGCCCAACCTGTGGCTCCTGAGGTTCAGCCTCCCAGTGACCCAGTACCCTGGGCTGGGTTTGTGGTTTTTTTTCCCCAGCAAGTTATACAACATCCTTGGAAGTACTTAAAAGAGCTGCTGCTTTTGTTTCTTTCTGAGAACTCATTCTAGCACTTCTCAGCTCAGACAAGTTGTGGCCACCTCAAAGTCAGAGAATTTATTTGGTGGAACCAATGGAACAGATTTGCCCCATCACACAATTTGTGCCTTGAAAAGCCAAGTTACACAACCACTTGTGCCAGCACCTTATTATATCTCCGTGGACAAGCAAAGGGGCTCCTGCCTCTTTCTTCCAGTGAACTCCAGAGTGCTTGCCCATGCTCCTTGGTTGCTATGAGATTTTAAAGACAGTCTGAACTTGCTTTTAACACAATTCCTGCTCCATAAGGCTCCTCAGCGGCCAGTCGAGCCAAACACAGCACAGTCCAGTGATCAGAAAAGGGCTCATCACTGCTGCTGCAATTAACTCCTTGCAAACTGCAGAAACTTTACAGCATCTAGCAGAGGAACCACCTGCAGGGAACCTTCTGCTGCTGCATCATCTCTCAGCCAAGCAGGTTTCTTACTGTGGATGTTTTTCATCTGACCCTTCCAAGCCTCTGTAACACAACGGATGATGCCTCTGTGATATTAAATTGATTTGGAAATAGAGGGCAGGCACTGAAGGTCAGAATTTAGGGCAAACACAGAAGCATTTCTCATTCCAAGGTGGACTTGGAAAAGCTCTTACCCCTGATTTTGAGAAAAGCCTTCCCCCACTCTGAGTACATCAACAGCATCTCTGGAAAGCACTCAGTACACAACAAACTCAGCAAACTGCTGAAGGAACACCAGCCCTCTCCTCAGTCTGACCATGGCCAGCACTCTTGCTTTTCTGGCTGCCCTGCATCTCCAGAGTCAATGGCTGCAGGAAGGACAGGACTTGAGCATCTTCCTTCTTACTTTTGCCCTACCCTTGGCATCAACACCATGTAGGAAAAAGTCAGGAGAACCATCTGGGGCACACAGCAGTACAGGTACAGCTCACAAACGTGGACAAGGACAAACCAGAGCTCACCTGTGCCTGTGTGAATGTGTCACTTCTTCCCCCCAGTCTCTCCTCACCCAAACCCAGGATATCTGAGATGCTTTTTCCACAGTGTCACACCAGCTGGCCCCTGAGTCACACAGAATAACCACCAACAGCTCAGAGAATCCTCCAGATGGGATTTGCTGCCAGGACCTCACTGTGCTCCCACCCCACAGTCAGAGCTGTGACACCCCAACTCAGCTCAGCCCCCCTAAAAACCCAGCAGCTCCCACATTCAAAGCCTGTGAGATGCCAAATGCTCGGGGTAAGAATTATTCCTCCAGTTCAGAAACCTACAGGCACGTTCCCTTTTCCTCCCCACCCACCCCTTCTCACTTCCATTAAACATGAAAAGGAAATTCACATGCTTTTTTTTGTTGTTGTTGTTTTTGCTGTTGTTTAAATAACATTACAGGCTGTGACATAAACCAGCAAAGGCAGGAAATATGATCATGAGGGCAGTGCTCCATCCTCTGCTCCTGTCACTGCCACTTTTTGGGGACTTGGCAAATGAATGAGCAGAGGAGACAGCCCGTGTGTTTTATGGAGTTGAACTGTAACATCCCTGTTAAGCAGCCAACTTACCATTTCTCTGCTCTGACATCAATAAATCTACCCAGCCACGGGGAACAAAGCTCTTCACATCAACTGGCTACACAGGAATCCCTCCTATTTGGCTACCTGGGCAAGCAACCAGCCCACTGTGCTCTGCCACTGGCTGCTGCTTCTGTAAGATCCTCCAACTAGTGGGAAACAGCCCATTTTAGTTACATGGAGGTTTGAATCCTGCTACCTACATGTTCCTTACAGCATCTGCTTGTCCAACAGCCTGTTGAACCTCAGCTTCCTACCCCTGGAGGAGAGAAAACAGACACTTGGGCCACAAAAAAAAAAATATATTGACAAAGCAACATGTAAAAGCTCAGCAATTGGAAGCAAATAAAAGAACTCAAAGCCTGTTTAAATATTAATCACAAAACCTTGGAGCTCAAACTCACTTTTTGGAGGCTCATTCCCAGGTTAACAACTCCAAGTGGCGTTACACACAAACCTCAAGGAAATCTCTGCACGTCTCCACATCTCTGCCCCTTCTCTCCCTGGATGCTCAGTCTCCTCCAGCCCCCAGCAGGCACCGTGCCAGGCTCTCTCTTACCAATGACACAAAACCTCTAAGGGGGAAAAAAATTACACATCAATCTCTCCGTGAGGAATTTGTTCCCAGGCAGAGTGAGCCTGGAAATAACCCAAGGAACTTGTTCCACGCTGAGTCAGGGTCTGACGGCACCTCCCGGCCCAGCCGCGGTGGATCCGCTTCCTTCCCGGCGCGCGTCACGGCGGCCGAGGCAGCGAGAGGCTGCCCAGAGCTGCCCCACAGCCTTCCTGTTTTCCCCAGACACACTGCAGGGAAACGGGGCTCCAGAGCCTGACCCGGGATTGAAACTGCTGGTTTTCAAATGAGAAAAGAGCTGGACAGCAGCTGAAAGGCAAATAAGCTGTTTCCTCCAACCTTCCCTGATACACACACAGAGCAGCCTCTCCAAGGGCTACAACTCGCTCATCCAACCATCCCTTCACTGGGAGAATGGAGTAAGATCTGACCATGCACACCGAGGGCTGTCCACACTTCCCAGCACTCCCAGTGCTGAGCCCCATGCTCGAGGTGAAGCCACAACACATGGTGGCCACTGGTCCAGTCTTTGGGGAGCCCTCCCAGTCACCACAGAGAGGCAGTGCCCAGGTGCTCAGCTCCTCCAAACAGCCTCCTGCTCATATGGATTTTTGCTGGTGTGACTGTTCCCACAGAGGCTTCTGTTAGAGCAGCAACACCCTAAACCAGCACCTCCCAGCGCTCCCACCAGCACCAGTGGCCACAGTTGAGCCACGAAAGCAGCTACGGTGCTACAAGGCACTGGCACCCACTGGGCTCACCCACCCCACTCCCTACCAAGCCTGAGCAGAGCTGATCTCACCTCCACTCACCACGGGAGGCAACTCAGCCTCGGTGCTGCTCAGGAAGGAGCTCGTCCAGCTCCAGCCACAGGATACCAGGCTCGTGCTCCAGCTCCAAGCCCCCTCCCAGCCTGGTGCTGAGCCCCCTCCTCGGCGCACGGCCCCGGGTCAGCCGGCGGCAACGTTAATGAGCCCCGAGAAGGCAGCGGCGGCGCAGGGAGGAGGTGAGGTGAGAGGTCAGTGTAATATTTACTCAGACGCCACCTTTCACTTTTACCAAGCGGGGAAGCGGTGCCGGAGCAGGAAAAGGGCTGTGAGGGACGCTCCTGCCCGGGAAGCTGCTGTCACACCAAGCACAACAAGCAGCTGGCTCTGCAGAGATGGGGTCTGGCTGTGGCAGGAGCTCCTCTGGCAGACCCTCAGACACCAAAACCTGCATGGGGCTGGGGGTGGGCTCTGGGCTCTTCCCACCATCGCAGCCATCTGCTGTGGCTGGGGTAGGCAGGACCTCTGGAGAGCAGAGAGGTTCCCCAGGTCCCCTGTGCTTCAGGAGATCCAGGCACGAGCCCATCACACAACGGGGCTGTTCCTCCACACGCTGGTTTTAAAGAAGCCACAGGAGACAAGGGGCGAAGGGAGCAAAGATAAAATTTCCTGTTTCTTGGAAGAGCCATCTCCTCTCAAGTGTGCCCTCAGCAGAGAAGGCAGGGCTAGTCCTAGGCAGGGTGGGTGCTGGTCCCAGTGCCAGGCAGGGAGGTGCAGAACTAGCTGCTGCCCTGGCACAGCAGGGCCCTGGCTCACCAGGCTCTGCCAGCCTTGCTATCACTCTGCCTTTTGAGATGATCTGGACTTTTCTTATAACACGACTCTGATGCCTTTTTATCTCCTGCTCTGAATGTGGTTTTAGCCCAGGCAAAGTAGGATTAAATTTTCATAATATGATACATTTATCTCGCTTTTCATTCCTCACTCCCCCCATCACCACCTCCCAGTTCAATTTCATCCAAACAGAAGCAGCTATTACAGTGAAAAACTTGAGACAGGGTCTATCTGACAAGGGAGAGAAGGGCACCTTTTTCCCAGCACCCTGTCCCCATCCACCCCAGACAGCATCCCAGTATCCAGCCTCAGGCTGACAGCACCACTCGGGCCCTTGGAAATGCACAGATGGATCATCACTCAGACTCAAAACCCAGCAGAGAACACACAGCAGATTAGGTACATCACTGACATATGCTGCACTCGTATGTTTGCTCAACTTGCACTTGCTCAGTGAAGTGCTGATGGGGCAGCCCCATCCCCACCCGAGCACTCCCAGCACTTGGGCTCGCACGACAGTGGGCAGAGGAACCACAAGCCACGCCAGGGAACCATGAACCACACTTTGCTGGACAAGGAGCAGGCAGAGGCAGCCACAGCCAGCCAGCCTCAGTCAGAAAAGCACCCCAATCTTCCTGCTCCCACCCACCCACAAGTGCTGCACTGAGCAAAGCACCGGCTCAGCCTCTCGGGCCCTATGACCCAGGGTACCAGGGCTCAGACAGCAGCCAGAGGCAGCAGCTCAGTGCAGCAGTGCCAGTTGCTGGGTTTATGCTCATTTTTCAGTTGGGCTCCACCAGCCTGGTCCAGAAGATCCCCTCTAGTGGGATAAGAAGGAATTTCAAGCCCACATCCCACTCCCATCTCCTCCTGAGCTCCGGCTGCACCGGCTGCCCAGTGGCCTGCAGTGGAGAGACAGCTCATTAATTCCTCACCCCGCTCTCCCAGAGCCTTTTGGGGTGAAGTCAGAACCAGGCTGGAAAGGCAGATGCCAGGGTGGCATCGCAGATGGGAAGGACTGGAGGAGGGAGAAAGAAATCAACAGACATCAAGGATAAATCCCCTCCAGCAAAGGGGGGATGCTGATGCCCTCCCTTCCACCAGCAAAACATTGACCTTAGTGAGGTGCCACCTGGCTCACACACTTCCCCACGCAGAAACAGGACTGGAGGCATCGTGGCCACCCTGTGATGGTTGGAGCAGCAGCACGTGGTGCATTCACAGCCCACCTCCCTCACTGGCACCAAACCACACAGTAAATAGATATATTATCACTGCAGAGAAGCCCTGGGCTGCTGCCCCTGCCGCCCGAGGACACCACTCTGCCCTCAATTCTGCTTTTGTTCTCTCTTTGCTTTTCATCCCAGAGGCTCCCTCTGCACCACTTTTGCAGACAAAGAGCTCGTGGCCACCTCAGACCAGAATGCCTCTGAGTCTGGAGCTGCCCAACTGTGCCCTCGCCCTGCATCGTGCCCAGCATGGAAGGTGGGTGCCCCATTAGCAAGGCGAAGGAGGTCACAACCAGGATGTTCTTGGTGACAAAGACCCATCAGATCCATCCCCTGGCACTTGCTACTCAGCCCCGGGAAGAACTTGGTAGCACCTTTTCCCCCCTTGGTCCCCCCTGCCCGCCCCTTTGCTGTTGTGGCGGTGGCCTCCTAGCCAAGCTGGTTAAGAGATTAACACTCTACAAACCACATTTACTCTAATTAGCCATGAAATCTTTGTAACTAAGTGAAAAAATGTTTCCCTTGAGGGATTTTCATCCATTCATCACTGTTTGAATTGCCAGAGAGTAGGGGGGTGGGGAAGGAAAAAAGAAGGGGGGGG